>NW_021025937.1:207656-238588 GCF_004153795.1 Camellia sinensis | reverse complement strand
CGGCGGGCGGTGGGTGGTGACGGTGGTGGGTGGTGGGTGGTAGCGAGTGGGTGGGTGGTGGTGGTGGCAGGTGGGTGGTGGGCGGTGGTGGTGGGTGGTAGTGGGTGGTGATGATGGTGAGTGGGTGACGGTGGCGGGTGGTGGGTGGTGGTGGCAGCGAGTGGGTGGTGGTGGTGGTGGTGGTAGTGGCAGGTGGTGGTGGCAGGTGGGTGGCGGATGGCGGGTGGTGGTGGTGGTCGGTCGGTGGGTGACGGTGGCGGGTGATAGGTGGTAATGAGTGAGTGGTGATGGTGGGTGGTGTGGCAAGTGGGTGGCGGGTGGGTGGTGGTGATGGTGGTGGTGGTGGTGGTGTGGCGGGGGGGTGAGTAATAGGTGGCTGGTGTGGTGGGTGGCTGGTGGTGGTGGGTGCTGGGGTGACAGGTGGTGGATGGTGGTGGCAGGTGGGTGGTGAGTGGTGGTGGCAAGTAGATGGCGGAAGGTGGTGGCGGGCGGTGGATGGTGGTAGCGGGCGGTGGGCGGTGGTGGGTGGATGGCAGGTGAGTGGTGGGTGGTGGTGGTGGGTGGTGGTGGCGGCGGCGGCGGCGATGGCGATGGCGGCGAGGGGTGGGTGATGGCGACCGGTAGTGGTGGCAGGTGGGTGTGAGTGGTGGTGGTGGGAGTAGGTGGTGGGTGGTGATGGCGGAAGACGGTAGTGGAAAATGGTAACGTGTGGTGGCTAGTGTTGAGTGGTAAAAAAAAACTGAAAACTCAAAATGGAAACACATTTTTTGTGTTTTCATTTTTGGCCAAATTTATTAAAACTGAGACCACTGATTTATAAATCAAAAATTTTACCAAACAAGTTTTTATTTAAGTTTTTTAAATTTTTGTAAATATAAACAGAAAACTGAAAACGTAAGTGTTACCAAACGGCACCTTAGGATTTTGGTAAAACAAATCTAAGATTTAACAATATATATATATATATATATATATATATTGTTCCAAAGTGCTATAGAGAGACATACGGTTTTCAGACATCTTGGTGACCGTGCGTGTTGATTTTCAATTTGGTGCTTGGTCAGTGCTTTGGATTTGGTTTGTTGATGCTTTGCTATCTTTGATTCAAAGCTGATTTGGTTTATTATTTTGGATCTTCTACAACTCTGTTTCAGAAGGTTTTTATTCATCTATTGGTGGAGGTCTTTCCTCTTGTTTTTTGTGATTATTTAGAATTCACCTAAGGGTGGTTTGTGAGACTATTAGTGTCTCGTTTGTAATCGTTTGGAACTTATTTGGTTGATAGTGGAATCGGATTTCGATCCCGTGGACGTACCTCACATTGAGGGAACCACGTAAAAATTCTTGTGTTGCCTTTGATTTAATTTTTCCGCATTAGTTTTTATTCCCATTGATTGATTTACTTGTGGGGAATCACTATTTTCCCTAACAACTAGTATCAGAGCTTACGGTTTATTTGGGTTTATTTATTTATGTAAATCAATGGAGGGGAATGCGGGTCGTATGTCTAACTTCAATGGAAGCAATTGGGTAACTTGGAAAACTAAAATGGAGGACCTATTATTTTGTAATGATTTTGTAATGGACCCATTGAGGGTGATAGTGGCAAACCCGAGGGTAATGAAAGATGATGAATGGAATAGGCCTTAATCGAAAAGCCGTTGGTGTTATCCGTTAATAGATTTGATGACAGTGTGTTTCATCATGTTGTTACTAAAACTTCAGCACATGATTTATGGAAAAAATTAGAAGGCCTTTATGATAGGAAATCAGCCACAAATAAAGCTTTTCTGTTTCGTAAGTTGGTTAATTTAAAATATAAAGAAGGCAGCCCTATTCCGGAACATCTGAATGAAATAAAGAGTATTGTTAACCAACTTGCATCTATAAAAATTGTTTTTGATGATGAGTTGCAGGCTTTGATGCTATTAGTTCTTTGTCCCAAAGTTGAGAGACTTTGGTTGCGATGGTTAGTAATTCGGCACCTGATGGAGTTTGTCACAATGGGCCAAGTCACTAGTAGCTTGTTGAATGAAGAAACTAGAAGAAAATTAGCGGGTTCCTCTCATTCAGAAGCATTTGTTGTGAGAGGCCGAAGCAAAACAAGGGGAGGAGTAAGACTCCTCATGGTCGTGATCCAAAGCCGTGACAAATCAAAAGATGGTTCTTTTCAAAGAAAATACATTGAGTGCTATTATTGCCATGAGAAAGGGCACATGAAGCGGGAATGCCGAAAGCTCAAGAATAAGGAGAAAAGGCGTGACAAAAGTGTGGATAAGAAGCAAGAAGACACAACGACAGTTACTCCGATGATCTCATGGTCGTTTATGAAGATGATTGTATCAATTTTGTGGGCCAAGAGAGCAATTGGGTGATTGATTCTGGTGCTTCTTTCATGTGACTTCTCGAGTTGATTTCTTTCACTATCTACACCGAAGGAGATTATGGTTTGTTTGAATGGGTAGATGAAGGTTTGTCCAAGATTATTGGTATGGTGATGTTGCTTGGAAACAAATTTGGGCTGCAAGTTGTTGCTTAAAGATGTAAGGCATGTTCCCGACATTCGCCTCAATTTGATCTCTACTGGGAAGCTAGATGATGATGGCTACAACAACAAATTTGGTGATGGAATATGGAAGTTCACAAAGGGTTCTTTGGTGTGGCTAAGTGCAAGAAGACTCATACACTTTATTCGATCAAGAAAAAATTTGTAAATGTGTTGTCAATGCACTTCAAGATGATACTTTCTACCGAATTGTGGCACAAGCGGCTTGGCCACATGAGTGAAAAGGGGGCTACAAATTTGTTCAACGAAAAAGCTTCTACCCGGTTTGAAAGGTACACATCTTAAACTTGTGTTCATTGTTTGGCAGCCACCCGCCACCACCCACCACTACCCGCCATCCACCACCCACCTGCCACCACCATCCACCCACCCGTCACCGCTTTCCACCACCGCTTTCCGCCGCTACCACTCGTCACCACCCACCACTCGCCACCACTTGCCATTTCTCAGTCTTTTTTATATTTTTAAATTTTTTTAAATATTTTGTCAATTACCAAACGCGTTTATAGTTTATGTTTTTCTAAAAATAAATAAAAAATAAATAAAAATTAATTTATAAAATTTTTATAAATATAAATTGAAAACGTAAACGTTACCAAACATACCTAATTATATCCAAATTAAATTGAGTTCCACAAATATAATATATAAAAATATATTATACCTAACGTTACCAAACATACCTAATTATATCCAAATTAAATTGAGTTCCACAAATATAATATATAAAAATATATTATACCTAAATCAAGTCAAATTAATATTCTTTTAACAAATCAATTGAGTCTCACGCCCCAATAAAAAAAAAAAAAAAGAGGCGTACCCAACGCATCGAGCCCCCAAACCCTAGCATTTTCAAGGTAACAAAATACCCGTTATCTTCTTCGTTGTTTACTGATCTCGGTTTTCTTGATTTCATCGGCAAATCTGGAATCTGGTAACTGGGTTTGTGAAAAATTGATGTTTTCACATCTGGGTCGCCGACAATTCCCAGTTTGCGTAAAAAATTCCCTCTGGGTCGCCGGAGAATTGACATTTTCCGGCGAGAAATTGAAACTTAGCATTTGGATAGCTTTCATTTTCATTCTTGAATGCTTGATCTAACTATTTTAACAATTTATTTGATTTTTCAGTTGAAGATTGATACAATGCCGGAGTCAAGAGACAGATTATCGAGGCCTGACGACATTACAGCAATGTTTGCTCGTCGGCGGCAATCGATTGGAGGCATAGCGATCCTACTTGATGAACCAGAAGAGGTGGGTTCTGGAACTCCGTTCCGGTGGGGAGCGACGGCGATGACGGGTACGCGTGGAGCGATGGGATCGGCTGCTACACGAGGTGGTGGTGTCGGAAGGGGTAGTTTGGGAACTCCAAGAACTAGAAATAGGCGTGGTGGTAGCCAGAGTTTGTATAGATCGCCGGTAGTGGTGGGTTGAGAGAACACGCCTTTGGGAACAGTTCGGCGAGGCTGAGGACGAGGAGGACGTGGTAGTGTGTGTCGTGCGGGTAACGATTCTTTAAGTCTCCTGATCTATTGGCTGCCTTTGGTTATGTTATATTCATTTCTGTTTTGATTTATTTCCATTAATGTTGTCATTTTGGTGTTTTTAGTTTGATAATGTGTAGGGTTGCGATGAAATTCGGTTAAGTTTAACTCATTTTTTGTTGGATATGATTCATCTGAGGTCATTTATTCTGTACACTGGTTCTTGGTTGCTTTTGGAGATTGCAATGTAGATGATTTTAAGTATCTTGCTTAAATGTGCCTGTGATGAATCTTAAGTAGCATTTAGTGTAAAACTAGTTCAATATGATTCATGGGCTCTGTGATATTTGTCCCCTTTTGGAAAGTGGGATATAATCCACTTCTCAGGTTATAATCCACTTCTTCTCTCACAAACAGCTTTTAACCAAAAAGCTGATTTTAATCATCTACCCAAAATAGTCTATATGTTATGAATTTATTCTCAATTATTTAAGGGTTTCATGACCAGTTTTAATCATATTAAAAAGGGGTACTTAATAATCAATCCTAAAGTTAGTTCAGTTTAACTATGATGATGATTTTTGGTATTTATCATTTGTGCTAGTTTAGTCTACACGAGAATGAGAAACATGGTTGGAACAATGCATTTCTTGAAATGATAGTATTTTTTGTTTCAACATATGCAATAGTACTTGTCTTGCAATATTAAATTGGAATAATTGGTTATCCCTAATTATTGGGTTGGTGAAACCTGAATGAGGTGATGGTTATATTTGGACACCATGGTGTTGTAATCTATTGTTGATCCCTTTTTGTATCTGGTTTATACATCTTTGATTGTTAGGTAAAATCTCAGCTTGGTTGGTTATTGTCCTCGTGGATTTTGCATCCAGTTGAATTTGAACGATAGTCTCTGACTTTGTTCATTTGCATTCATTTATGAGGCTAGAAGTGCATTAGAAAAGCATTAATTTTATGTTGAGACTCTGTTCCAATTTCATCTATTAAGTGAAAAAATGTCAATATGTATTTGGTAATAACGAGACTCCAGTTGAAGTTATCCCTTCCTCTTCTGATGTGTTTCTTAACTTAAGTTCAAGAAAAGAAAAAAAAATTACGTATTTTGTCTCTTTAAGAAATCTTGAATTTGAAGTTCAAAGTAAATTGAAAGCTTTTACTTCATTTCTATTTATGTTTTATACTATATTTGTCTTAATATTACATCATCAACTTTATTGTTCAATTTTTCATTTCTAGGATTTTCTGCGTTACACTCTATCATGCTTGGCAAAATTTATATAGGTCTTCCATTTGTACTCATTTTCCTCAAAAGAAAATCAGACTGTAAAGTTGAAGTTCGTACGTGTTATATTTTATTTTTATGTTAACAACATTGTTGAGACAACAAATTATAGTTTAGAGTTTGGCTAATCGGTTTTAGTCAATTCATGGGCAGTTTTTGCATATAGTTCTTCCATTTGTACTCATTTTCTTCAAAAGAAAATCAGACTGTAAAGTTGTAATTTTTACGTGTTATGTTTTTATTTGGATCTTAACAACGTTGTTGAGGCAACAAAATTATTGTTCTGAGTTCGGTTAATCTGTTTCAGTCAATTCATGGGCAGTTTTTTGCATTTTCTAGGTCAAGTCAGCAAGAAACCATGTTGCGTTTGTACCAAGTGATTTGAGAGCCTGCTTATTGAGGGCCAAAGTGATCTTTAGTCCTTTTGCACCCATTGTTGTTGCTCAACTTGAGCACAAAATTTATACAATCTTTCAGAACGTAAAACCATTGGAATCAAGCCTTGTCAAATTCCTTGTCGGTTAGCAAAAGATGGTGTTTCTGGTTCCATTTGCCTCTTTTGAGCATCATTGTACATTTTTCTTTGGTTGGAATAAATATTACTCACCTACTTAGAATAATGCAAAAAAGAAAAAGAAAAAACAAAAGAAAAGTCAAGTTGGCTATGCTAGGGTTAAGTGCCAAAAATGTACACTTCCTTGCAACATATAAATGATGTATAGGAAGGAGATTTGAACCTGTCTGTTCTGTTTTATTTTGTATAGATTATCTTGATGAATCTAATTTGGAATTGATATTCTTTTATAGGCCATTGAAAGAAGAGCTAGCTTGAGGGAAACCAAAAGCCTACAAAATGAGAGTCCAATACCCTAGGTCCAGAATGTTCTTGATCCTTCTGTGCCTACATCAGGTGCTCAACTCAAGCACGATATTTCTATGATCTCCCCAAATCCCACAGTTGGAATGAGGAATTCCTTTCCACCATCTGTTGGTAAAGTACCAAAGATATTGCTTGATATCACCAATCAAAATGTTGGACAGCCTGATTGCCTCACCCCCCAGAAGAAGTTCTTGAACTCAATTGACACGGTTGAGAAAATGGTGATGGAAGAATTGAAGAAACTGATGAGTACTCCTGGTGCTAAGAAGGCTGACCGGGAAAAAAGAGTTCGTTCTTTGGCGTCAATGCGTCGAAAATGGTGATAGAAGAATTGAAAAAACTGAAAAGTACTCCTGGTGCTAAGAAGGCTGACCGGGAAAAAAGAGTACTCTTCAGTTTCTTCAATTCTTCCATCACCATTTTCTCAACCGTGTCAATTGAGTTCAAGAGCTTTTTCTGGGGGTGTGTGTGTTTTTGATTCTGTCTGTTTTGCTAGTTTGTTTAATTTAATGGTGCCTTGAGATAGAGAGAATGATAGCCAAGAAGTGATAACCAATTTAGTCCAATTAGCAAATTTACAGCTTATTGTTGGCTTGGTTTTTCTTAGTTCATTGTGTGGATTAGTTTAAATCTATGGACTCGGCACAAACTTCACTTTCATGATTTAGTTCTTTTATCTTATAAGTTATTATCTATAAATCATTATAATTCATACAATGTAGTGTTGTTTAAATTGTGAAATTAAATAAATAGATTCACGAATAAATTAAAATATATATATATATATATATATACCAAGAACACATATTAAGAATTACAATAGAAATACACAATACAATAAAATGGTAAATAAAGCAAACTGAAGTTTGCACGGTAACAGTTTTCTTCAAACAGATTTCGCCGCCTCACGGGTCAAGTGCTTGAGGAATTCTGGTGTCTGTATCCCAGGATATGATGGTCAAAATCAGCTCCGGCAGAAGCATTTTCTGTCTAGCTTAGCGAACAAAACCATGGCAGTACTCTCTCACTGTAGGAACTTTCTAACAAACTGACTTGTAAAAAAGAAGTAAAAATTTATGTGTTTGAGACTTGACAGGAGGGACTCAATTTATACATGTATAGGGGAGAGAGGAGAAGCCTCCAGCCTTTATGGCTGGTCACTACTGCACCATTAACCTCTACAATAAAGACAGGAGTTACAAACCCTATTAATGCATTATTAAACTCTGCAATAAAGGCATAAGTTACAAACTCCATTAACTCTTTCATGAAGTTAACTTCATGGGGCAATTTCTTATTTAATTCTCAATGGTTTTTAGTCATTCTATTTGTAGTGTAAAGATCTCATTGCAAAGTATCTAGACTCACTTGGACCCAAAACAATAAACGGTTGGGACCCATTTTAATATTAATTAAAGTCACCCAAAAATCATTTTTTCCAACAATCTATCACATGAATAAAAATTGACTGAATGACCAAACAAACGGACATTATTCAACAATAAAGACTTGGAGAGAGTTCAACGGACTAACCCCGACATTAGAGAAGGTAGCTTTGGCTTTGAATCTCTCCCAGTGAAAACCTATCGAGTTTACTGGTTGATCAGTGAATATGACATCTTGAACTGCTTGCCGTTTATGTAAACTGAGGCAATAGATTTCACACGGGAATTATTCCTACTACAATTCTGTTCTCATTGGTGTGCCCTGTATGGCCCTGGGCACTAGCCTGGTTCAGCGAGTGGTTTCAAAGAATCTTGGCGTACCCAATTCTTCTAGAAACGGCCCCACTTCACACTCACATAGGTGATTCTACTTGAGCATCTTGCTATACTCAGCTCAACAGCTTAACACATTAGAGTCATTAAAAGCTCAGCTTAACCTCTACACTTGCAGGTATCACTGATAGAAGGAATGGCTGGAGGTTTAACCTCCTTAGTGACATACCACTGTTACATGCAATTAGGTTGTCCCATTGAACTTAGATCCTGGGATCTCCAGTTAACTAGATTGGGTTTCCATTCCGGTAACTTCCAAAGGCCTCAACCCCATTCCTTTTGACGACGTCTCGACCAACACTCGTTTAACCCTTTGGTTAGCGGATCCGCAAAGTTGTCCTTAGACTTTACATAGTCTGTAAAAACAACTCTATTTGAGAGTAGTTGTCGAATGGAATTATGTCTACAACGGATATGTCTAGACTTTCCATTATACATATAACTCTGTACCTTACTAATTGCAGATTGACTATCACAATGTATACAAATAGCTGGCACAGGTTTAGACCAACGTAGCAAATCTTCAATGAAATGGCGAAGCCATTTAGCTTTTCTCGCTACTTTGTCAAAAGCAATAAACTCTGATTCCATCGTAGATCTAGACATACACATTTGCTTGGAAGATTTCCAAGACACGGCTGCCCCACCAAGAGTGAACACAAATCCACTAGTGGACTTTGAGTCATTTATATCTGATATCCAATTCGCATCACTATAGCCTTCTAGCACTGTTGGATATCGAGTATAATGCAGCCCATAATCTCGAGTGTAGCGTAAATACCTTAACACCCGCACAATGCCCTTCCAATGAGAAGCATCGGGATTACTTGTGTATCTACTAAGCTTGCCAACCGAGTAAGCTATATCCGGCCTAGTGCAACTCATCAAATACATCAAAATACCAATGATCCTAGAATATTCTAGCTAAGAGACACTCTCATCATTATTGTTGGTCAAGTGCAAACTGACGTCTACCGGTGTCCTAGACACACTTGTATCTGATTTACCAAATTTCTCAAGTATCTTCTCAACATAGTGAGACTGAAAAAGTACAATTCCACTAGATATTCTGGTAATCTTAATACTTAGAATAACATTTGTAAGACCCTCTTGGGTTTAGGTATTCTCGCCTTTTGCATGGTACCCCCACATTTGTAGAATTTATACAAAGGCTTTTGGCCTTTTTCGAAAATTCAAACAGAGTCTTTAAACAATTTCTTGTGTCACAATGATTATGAAACTCTCAAAATCATATCACAGTAAATACATTCTTAGAATGTCATCAACCGAATTAGGCACCCAAATATATTTGGTCCAACCTATCACTCTAAAGCCAATAGTCTTACTATTAGGAAACACAAATTCAGTGTTCAATAATCTACTATATGGAACTTCATAAGATGGCCAGTAGTCTTATCATTAGGAATCACTAATTTCTTAGCATGTGGTCAGTAGACTTTCTACTATTAGGAATCACAATGTCCTGACATAGGATCAATAGACTCTTTCATTACTAGGAATCATCATGTCTTGACATATGACCAATAACCTCTCCACTATTAGGAACCATGATGTCTTGACATGTGGTCAGTAATTTGTTCACTACTAGAAACCACAATCTCATAACTGTGTAGCCAGTGGTCTAACACCTCCTAGGAACCACTAGTTTTCTATCTTTGTGGTCAATGATCTTGTACTCACTAGGAGCCACTAATTTAAGAATACATTTGGAATCTAAAACTCTAAAAAATATTTACCCACTATAACAGGTTGTCATCTTTGTTTTCAAACAAAGTCACATAGCAATCATAAATGTTATAAATAACACAAGGATACCATACTAATTGGGTCTGATCAATTTAGAAATGTTATCATGCAATCTTATGATTTCGTTTAATCACACTTGATCTCTCTAGATCATCTTTTAAGAATCTCGCAAGGCTGAACGCTGTCAGGTGGAACAACATTTTTGTTGTCACCTCTTGAAGCTATTTTTAAAAAATCACAACAGAATTTCATTATTCTGTTTTTTCCATAAACTAAACTTAACACTAGAAAATCCACAGTTGGAAATTTAATTCAAAATTAGTCTCACCACTTAACCTAGAATCGAACATGGTCAAGAATGTTCCCAGGAAGACTGGAGGAGTCACAATGGTCCCACTTAAAACACAGTTAACCTTTTGACAAAACTTTCAAGAGCATGTTGACTCTTAATCCATGGGAAACAAATTTAAAAATTAAGTTTTCCAGAGGATAAACCAGGTTATAACAAACCAATTCCCAAGCAAATAAAATTTGCTACCATAATTATACCACTCATAAAAGTTAACCGGTACTCCCGGAACTGAGCCCATGAAAGTTAACCGGTACTTCCGGAACTAAGCCTATAATTTCTAAATAAAAATCAGAGATATTTTAGCTAATGCTAAAATTTGATTTCTTTCTTCAAAACCACAACACTTTGGAAATAATCAGATTATAAACCAAAGCACTTTGGAAATAATCAGATTATAATCAAAGATTTTTTCCAAACTTGGTTTTCCAACACTTTGGGAATAAAATGATTAAACCCAGATACTTCCTCAAACCCCGAAGGTTTGAAATCAAATCCGTCTTAGTTATCATTTCTGAACAAATAAGAGCTACTCTTTAGCCAAGACTAAACACTTCGGTTTCTATTACAGAAAATCAAACCAAATTCCAAACTTACAAGCAATTTAAAAATTGCTATCCCCAAATACATGCATATAAAATGCTTCTAATAATACAAGCAAATAAAACTTGCTACTACAAATTGGTAAACAAACCAATTAAATCTCAAGCAAAAAATGCTTCAACTATTTAAATAAAATAGCCAATCCATAAGGATTCTATTTAGTCCAAAAGTCTTTCCACGCTTAGGTATTCTTATTCAACACAAGAGTTGGTAGTCCAAACATTTTTGTTTTTACATCCCAAATACTATATATTTGGTTTTGTATTTGTTTTTCCATTTCCTTTTGCATAAATATTCCTGTAAAGAAAGTTAGCAGAAAAAATCACAACAAAATACAAATAAATAATCTAAGCAAAAAATAAATATAATAAATAATTGAAACCATTTTAAACTAATAACTCTAAATAAATAAGTTAAATTCAAAGTTAATGCACCCAATTAAATAATTTAGATTAATGCACTCAATTAAATTCAGAATATTCATGTACATAAATTCATACAAGTTACAAAACTCTATAACTCCAAAATACATTAAACAAAAATTAATAAGCAAGAATTATAAATAATTGTTCGAAATCAATAACCATTTAGCAATTAACATGCAAAAAATTCTAAAGATTAAATCATGTGAGAAAACTAAAAGCTAAAAAATAAATAACATGTCAAAATTTGCATAATTTACAAATATTGAATTTTCAGGAAAAAATCAGTGGACTAAAAACCATAAAATTGAAAGTCTATGAGCATGTGTGAATTTATAAAAAAAAAAAAAAAAAATCAACAGTGGGCACAGTTGTAATAGGCAGCAAGCACATATGTTCTATTGTTTATTTATTATTATAATACCAAATATGCAACTAAAATCAGAACATGACAAACTCAAAAGTCATGCAAATCATATTAAAAAAAACTAGAAGCAATCAACCATAAATTATCTAATAAACGTAAACTAATTATCTAATAAATTGGATTGCAACCATAGACAATGAGAAGTAAAATAGTAGCATGCAATCTTATGAATCTAATTATATAATTTATGAAAACATCAAAAATCTGTTTTAAGCTTGTTGTTCAAATTGTGAAATTAATTAAATAGATTCACGAATAAATTAAAAAATATATATATATATATATATACTAAGAACACATGCTAAGAATTACAACCAAATTATAATAGAAATATACAATACAATAAAATGGTAAAGAAAGCAAACTGAAACTTACATGGTAGCAGTTTCCTTAAAACAAATTTCGCCGCCTCACGGGTCGAGTGCCTGAGGAATTTCGGCGTCTGTCTCTCAGGATACAACGGTCAAAAATCAGCTACGGTAGAAGCACTTTCTGTCTAGCTTAGCGAACAAAACCATGGCAGCACTCTCTCACTGTAGGAACTTTCTAGCAAATTGACTTGTAAAAAGGAAGCAAAAATTTCTGTGTTTGAGAAATGACAAGAGGGTCTCAATTTATACATGTATAGGGGAGAGAGGAGAAGCCTCCAGCCTTTATGGCTGGTCACTAATCCACCATTAACCTCTGCAATAAAGGCAGGAGTTACAAATCCAATTAATGTATTATTAAACTCTGCAATAAAGGCAGAAGTTACAAACTCCATTAACTGTTTCATGAAGCTAACTTCATGGGGCAATTTCTCATTCAATTCTCAGTGATTTTTGACCATTCTATTTATGGTGTAAAGATCTCATTGCAAAGTATCTAAACCCACTTAGATGTAACACAATAGACAGTTAAGACCCACTTTAATATTTAATTAAAGTCACAAAAAAATCATTTTTCCCAACATGCTGTTTATAAAATATGCGGAGTGCCATACAAATGATTTCCTAATCTTTATTCTAGATTGGGGCCTCAAGTGGAAAATGACCAATCAACTAAAATATGACAGCCAAACAGCACTACAACAAAATGGAATGCTTTACACGCACACATAACTGTTCATATGTTGCTCATAATAATAGCATACATATATATATATGTTAACAGTGATATTACATGTATCAGTTAGTATATTAATACTAGTTATGATATTATTATTTACTCTATTTATTAATACTAGTTATGATATAAATTACAAATATTAAAAACTTTTTAAATTATGTTACGTTATTAAATAATGCATTAGTTAGTACACTAATTAGTATATAGAGTATTATTCATAATTTAGGGTCTGTTTGGTAACGTTTACGTTTTTAGTTTATATTTACAAAAATTTTATAAACTGGTTTTTGTTTATTTTTAGAAAAATATAAACTACAAACGCGTTTGGTAATTGACAAAATATTTAAAAAAATTTAAAAATATAAAAAAGAGTGAAATTAATAGAAAAAAATTTAAAATTATTTTAAATCACTAAATTCATCATATTGGAACAAAAGTGTATTATGTTTCAAAATATGACATAAATCATCCAATAATGTTGAGCTAAAAAGCCACCAATTTTTATTTAGTTATAATTAACGGAAATTTAGTGTTTGGGGCTGAAATTTTATGTAATCCAATAAGCTTCGGCCTATATATGATGAGCAAGAGTTGTCAGCAAATAAAGGGTTAATTACACTTTTTAGCATTATAGTTTGATTCAAATTTTTACTTTCATTCTTAATAGTTTTAAATTTAGCAATTTAATCATTACGTTTCAAATCTAGTTTCAGTTCGGTACTTCAGTCAAGTTAAAAGTTAAAGTTAACAATTTTAGAACACTTATCATTCTCCTGGGATATACATGTAAAAAAAAATAATAATAAAAATTTAGATAGAATGACCACATTAAAATTGATTTTAAATTACATCAACTAAATTATTTAGTTTGAAATTATAAGAAGAAAAATGAAATTTGAATCAAAATATAAGAGGTAAAAGTATAATTATCCATAAATAAATATAAATGAATGAAACAATGCAGGCAAAAGCTGTTTGAATCTTACGGATATTGACTTTATTATTTTTTGTTGTTTTGGGTATTCTATAGATATTTATATATCATTTTTTTTTATTTTTTATTTATTTTTTTTAGGTACATCGGAATAGAAAGAAATGCAAACAGAGACTAGGCCCTAGCTCTCTCCTCGGAGAGGTGGACAATATCCGCAACTAACAGACGACAAAGTTCTTGAGGAGGTTCAGAAACTATTAGCAGCTCAGCTGGTTGGTTTTCCCCAAACTTTGCCATTGCGTCAGCACATATGTTGGCGTCCCTTTTGATATGTTGAATGGAGTATTCACAGCCTCTCAAGATGATGCGAGCATCTTCCACAATGCCTCTAAATGGGCATCTTTCGCCCGGTTCTTCGCTCAAAAGATGAACCACTTGCTCCGCATCAGTTTCAATGATAACTTGATTGAAACCCCGTTGAAGGATAATTGTAAGCCCTTTATAGACAGCCCACAATTCCGCTTCCAAGCTGGTACATATCTCTAGCCTTCCATAGTAACCACTAATCCATGATCCACGTTCATCCCGAAATAGCCCACCGAATCCACCCCCTCCTCCATTCTGGCGAGTGCTACCGTCCGTATTTAGCTTGATTTTTCCTGCACTAGGACAAGACCACACTGTTAGGCTCTTGAGTTTGAGTGGTTTTGTAATATCTAAGTTGAAAGCTTGGGCTATTGCCTTAGTAAAATTAGTTATACTATTCACACTCTCAAAAATAGGAGTATTTTTATGTTCAAAAACCCATTTGTTCCGATTTTTCCAAATATTCCAAGTTGTGACAAGAAACAAAAAATGGAGTTTGTTTTTCCTTTTTATGTTCCGGGTGAACCAGTCTTTCCAAGACAGGTGAAGCATATTGGAGGACCAATCTTGGCCAAAAACTGCACACCAAACCTGCATAGCTTTAGGGCAAGACCTTAATAAATGTTCAATGTCCTCCACACTCCCACAAAACGGGCAACTCGGGTCATTAGTCAGACCCCTCAGATTTCTCAAGTGATTTGTGAGAATCTTTTCATGTAGTACAAGCCACACGAAACTCTTAAGCTTCTGAGGAGCCTTAAGCTTCCAAACCCAACTCCAATCCCCCTCCAGGTTTGGATGCTCAACAATTAATGCATAAGCACTAGATGTAGAGAATTCTCCATCTGGGGATTTAACCCATAATATCCTGAAAATTCAACCTCCCCACACTAGAAATGTAGAGGAAACACATTTTTTGAGTTTACATTTTTTGGTCAAATTTATAAACTGGGACCACTGATTTATAAATAAAAAATTTACCAAACAAGTTTTTATTTGAGTTTTTTTAATTTTTGTAAATATAAACAGAAAACTGAAAACGTAAGTATTACCAAACGACACCTTAATAATTGAGTGTTTGAGTTAGTTTATGCACCCACTATCTATTGTGTGATCCTATTTAAAGCCAAAGTAAATGTTCTATATGGATTGACTTTAAAGAATTTATTATAGTTTGGGTTTACTAATTCAACCTCTTGAGATTAATAATAAATAGTATCTTTTGGACGATGATGCCATTTTTTTAACTATTTTTACACGATTGAAATTGGTCATATAGCGATCCCGGTTTTCCCTCTCATGTTTATTGTATTCCGGACTCGGTTCCGTTGATAGTTGCTGTTGTCTGTATTTCATTTTTGTCCTTTAACTCTTTGCATTTGAGTTTAGAATTGTCTTAGGCGTGTTTCAAACAGGTTGGTTGAGCTTTTGTCCCAACTCTTGTTGTCCAGATTTTTAGTGATCCGCTCGAGCGGGTCTTCTTGCGCTTGAGCGGAGTTTGCATACCTTCAGTAGTTTGTCCGTCTGCAAAAATATTGCAGATGTGTTTTTCACGCTCGAGTTGATTTATTTACCCTCGAGCGGGTCGAGCTTGAGCGGGTATCCTTGCGCTCGATCGGATGTTCGATGTCTGTAAAAGTATTGGAAGAGTGTATTCTACGCTCGAGCGGGTGTTCCTTTGCACTCGAGCAGGTGGAGTTTTGCTGTTGTGTCTTGGCGCTCGAGCGGGTATTCTTGAGCTCGAGCGGGTCCAGTTTTTGTGTTTGACGCTTGAGCATCCTATTCTCCGCTCGAGCGGGTCATACGTATATCAGTTGGCAGCTGGTCATTTTGGATCACTTTTTCAACTCTCACTCTCTCTCTTACTTTTCAAAAACCTATTTTGAGAGCTTCTCTCACTACATTTCACCTTCTCTCTAAGGTTTGATCTAGTTCTAGTGTGTTTCTAGCCTTGCCTCTTTGCAAAGAGTGTAGAGCTTGGCTTGGGCTACCTATCAATCCGAAAATCTCGGGATTTGAAGCACTTTCGATTTTCTTCACCTTCTCTTTTGGGCTCCGAATTTGAGGTAGGGATAACTACTCATATTTATGGTCTTTGACATAAACTTGTTGTCATTTTGATGTAATGTTGAAGTTGGGTAATTGTGGGTGTTAGGGTTTCAATATGAAAGAGGGGTTTTGTTCTTTTGGGCCAATACATGTGTATTTGGGTCCTAAAATGAGATTGTAGTTGTTTAATGATAATATTTGGACCTTTGGGTCAATATTGAAAAAATAGAAGAAAGCCCTAATTTTTGTTATGAGTTAATTTATATAATAAATTTGGAAATGTTATGGAAATATGAAATTGAGTTGGGAATAATGAAATTGGCTCATTATGTAGTAGAATGGTGGAGTTGGATTTAATAATCACTCACATTTGAGAATTATTGATAATTCATCTGTTGGTGCATTTATTATCTGTTTAGAAATAACTACTTTGGGCTATCGGTGGAGGATAGTCTTGATTGTTGTAGACACTGCATGATGATTAGGTGAATTAAAACTAATCAATTTGAGTATGTCATTGAGTATGACGGTTGGAATAATACAACGAATATGTGTATTGATTGGTCATTGTCTATGATGAGTATTTGAATACATGGGTGCTGAATCCCGCGGATGAAATTTTCGTAAAATGGCAATTCGAAAATAATTATACATGGGTGCCGAATCCCGCGAATGAAATTTTCGTAAAATGGTAATTCGAAAATATTTATACATGGGTGCCGAGTCCCGCGGATGAAATTTCCGTAAAATGGCCACAAGAAAATAATTACACATGGGTGCTGAATCCCGCGGACGCAATTTTCATGAAATGGTAGTTTGAAGTATTGTTGGCATGAGATGTAGTCTCGTTTAAGTTGTTTGGCCAGGTTCTGAGCCGTGCTTACAAGTTGAGAATTGGTTAACTAAAGGATTATGGAACTGGATTGTACTGTTTGTTGGTTTTTATGAGTTAAACATTTATCAAGTGCTAATGTTTTAGTTATTGCTTATACTATGTTTAGCATATCTTTACTGGGCGTTGGCTCAACCTATTTGGGACATCATTTTCAAGTGCAGGTGACATGCCACCTCCAAGGACGTAGCTTGGGAGGCTTAGTGGCTAAGAGACCTTTTTGATTATTTTCTGTATTACATGTATATCAAGCTAAGGGCTTATTTTGTGTAGAGTTAGTACTCTTTTTTTGTAACCAAGTGTTGACTTGAAAAGTTATAAGCCCATAGGACATTTACTTTTGTTGTCAACATGTAATACATTCTGTAAGAATACTCTGATTTATGAAATGTGATATCTCTTTCTTGTATCATGAATGTCTGTTTTGGGGTTTATTTTGAGGGCGTTACAGGTCAAACTTAAATCATCTTGACCCAAATATTACTCTAGAAGTCAGGGTTAGAGACTAACTTGACCCAAGCTCATGGGTCAGTTTGAATTTGGACGGTTTGCGGATCGGTTTAGACTTACTCACATTTATGAGATTTGGGAAAAAGAAAACCCGCAATCGCTCGCAGCGTGGTTTGCGGTTTGTGCGGATAGGGTTCGCAGATGAGCGAGCAGTTGCAAATGGTTTGCGGATTGGATTTTTTTCTTCAAAAATTTATTTTTGAGCCTTATTTTTTCCCCATTTTTAAATATTTATTTTGGGTTATTTTCTCTCAATTTTTTAAAATGCTTCAACATTAATAACTAATAAATTAAAATTTATAAAATTAAAAACACAACAAAATCAATTCGTAACACAAATAAATCATTTAAAATCTTAAATCAAATCATAAATTAACACAAGTATATATTTCAAAATCTTAAACTAGAACTCCATATTTATTAAGGAATTTAAAATTCTTAATCACACTTCATCCGGAACAAGTTCAATTATGTAACAATAATAATGTAATCAGTATTTATTTAGTTTCAGTCAATATAATACTATTAGCCATTGTAATGTTAGAGTAAGTTCAAAGAATAAAGGGTGTTTTGTCTTGGGCAAAAATATTTAAGTAGGATATAGAAATGAAATCAACGGTTAAAATAAAATAAATAAATAAATAAAGTGCAGGCGGGTTTTTGCGGGTATGGGTTAAACCTGTAACTCGCCCGCAACTTGCAAATATGCCATATTTTAAATCGTATTCGCCTGCATTGTGTTTGCGAAATCATTCATTTGTATGCGGGTTGGGCGAATTGGGCGATTTTTGCAGATCGGATAAACCGTTACTCACCTCTAGTTATTTTTGCTTAATTAAAATTGAACAAACTTAAATGGTTTCAAATCAAACGTTATCCTAAAAGTAAGGATTAGAGGCTAATCAGACCCAAACTCATGGGTTTTGACCTGATTTTACATAATCTTACACTTCCCCTCATCATTGTCACGATTGAAATGCATTTATATCTTAATGTTAATTTCCTATTTTTTCAAAAATAAATAAATAAATAAAATTAAACCCTACCTCATTAAATTAAAAAAATTATTAGATTAGATAACCTTTAAATCTTATCTTTCTTTCTTTTTATTTTTATTTATTTTTATTTTTTATGGGACCCCATAAATCATTATACCTTCCCAAAAAAATATAAAAATTAAAATAAGTACCAAAAACAAAATAAACAGATAGGCTGAGCTGGAAAAAGTGGGGTCTAACTAACTCAAATCCACTGTATCAAAAAACACTCTTCTTTATCCGGACATAGTTTTGTTTAGGGATCGCAATGTTCGTTCTCCACATCTCTCTTTCTCTCTCTCTCTCTTCAATTTCCCTTGATCCTCACACCTAGTCTTCTCTAATATCTCTTGTGTGTCCTCTAGATTATCTCTCAATGTTAATGTCTTTCTACTGAGTTGAGAGGGTAATTTATGCATAAATTGGGCCGAGCTAAATAAGTCTATTGGAATGGACTGAGATAGATATAGTCTTGGGCAGAGCCACGGGCCGAGGTAATTATCTCTGTAGCCTTGGTCCTTGGTCGCGTCAGTCCGGTCAGAGGTGGGCTACCAGTGGCCTGGTCTAGCGGTCGTAGACCGAGGTATCAGTGGGAATCGGACCGAGCTAAAGGATAGCTCGACAGGGGGTCATTCCAAAGACTAGGTTGACTGAATTGACTTAATTTGCATCGAACTGTGTAAGCACGGTTATGTCTTGTGCCAGCCGAGGTATGAGGTGCGACTATCTCACTTAGATAAGCAGTGAGTAAGGAGTTATCAGGATAGGCTTTATCCTTAGGAGTGTGATTCCTAGGAGGACTCTTATAAGGAGAGTTGGAGTCCTACTAGGATTGTGTCAAGTGGAATCTATAAAAGCTCATAGCAGGACCTATGTATAGGTATCACAATTTTTACTCTCAAATACACAGAGTTTTTGTGTCTATTGTCTATTTGCTGAATTAGGCATCAGAGAGGTTTCCGGCACACACCCGCTGGCTAACTCATGTTCATGTTTTCAGGTAACAAAGCAACGATGTTTGGAAGAGTGCAAACTTGGTCAACAGGATTATACGAGAAGATTATTTCGTGCTCGTACAACTGGCGTCGTCTGTGGGAAACACACAAAGAACAAAGCCTTTTGATTAAGTTTTTCTCTTTAATTGAAATCAATGACGCACAATGAAGATTTGTCACAATCTGCTATTGATGGACAAACCCCGGAGGGGGGCAGGAGACGGGAAGGCTTACCTTTTATCCCACTTGTGGTAGAGTTAGACCCCCAGCAATGGAACTCCCGGAGGGATACACGGGAGAGACGGGGCTCCAGTCTTCGTCGCTCCCAAAGTCCTGAAAGGCAGAGGCGGAGGTTGGATCCTCAGGTTCTGGAGGATCGTGTGAGGGAGTAAGATGAATTAATAAAGAGGATGGCGGCAGACATGGAGACTATGAAGCGCCATATAAAGGGCAAAAGAGTGGCAACAGAAGAGGGGCCCGGAGGAAACACACTCTCTTACCACTCAGAAGATCGTGACAAACAAGTCACACCATCACAAGTTGAAAGTAGGAGCCTCAGGACAGGCGACACACGGGAGAGACGGGGTCGTTCCCAAAGTCCTGAAAGGCAGAGACGGAGGTTGGATCCTCAGGTTTTGGAGGATCATGTGAAGGAGCAAGATGAATTAATAAAAAGGATGGTGGCAGACATGGAGACTATGAAGCACCAGATAAAGGGTAAAAGAGTGGCAACGGAAGAGGGACGCAGAGGCAACACACTCTCTTACCACTCGGAAGATCGTGACAGACAAGTCACACCATCACAAGCTGAAAGTAGGAGCCTCAGGACAGGCGATACACAATCAAGGACTTCCAGGACTCGTTACTCCAGGTCTGAGAGAACGAGGACTGAAAAGTCCTACATGGAAGGAAGCAGTTATAGGCCCTCACACTCACACCAAATGACGTCTAGGCACACGGAGTTGCCAAGGTCGGCAGACCTACGGACAGTGCTTGAGGAAAGGGCTTAAAGGAGAGAAGACACTGGGCGTGCGACCCCCGCAGAGTCTCTGCACTACAACGGTTGGCACCTAAGACGCATGGAAGTATCGAGGTTGAAAGCCAGAGCCACGCCTTGTCTATGAACCAGCTGACAAAGTGCTAGCAAGGTTGCAGAGTTCGCCGTTCGTTCCGGCGATAGAGAACGCACTATTACCCTCAGGCTTCCACCAGCCCAAATTCACTACTTATGAAGGGAAGTCAGACCCCTACATGCACGTAAGCCACTTTCGCCAGGTTATCCGTATATCGACAGAACGAGGCCCTAATGTGTATCTTGTTTCCTTCCAGCCTTGGTGACTTGGGTTTAACATGGTTTGAAAGGTTGCCAGAAGGTAGCGTAGCTTCATGGGCGTAGTTGGCAGAGGCATTTGTGACTAGATTCAGAACGAATACTAAGACGCCAGTGGATATAAACCAGTTACTCTCCATTGACATGGGCAGGAAGAAAACGTTGAAATCTTACAACAGCCGGTATTGAGAGACTTTCAATTAGATAGGGAATTGCCCCACAAACCTCGTCATCACACAGTACAAACGGGGTTTACCGATAGGCAATAAGTTGAGGGATTTAATGACAATGATGCCGCCCTTCACAATGGAGGCCCTAATAGAGAGAGTACATCAGCACATCCGGGTAGAGAAAGACAGCGCCCACGCTAAAGCAAAATCTGGCATAACAGCGATGCCGGATAGAAAGACTGTAGCAAAAGTCAACACGGTAGAACAACTGAGCAAGAATGGGCGTGGCAGGTGAGCCAACCGAGAGGACCCCCAAACAAGGAAGTTGAAAGTCTGCACTGCTATTACCACAGTATTTAACAAACCTATCTACCGAATTCTTAGCGAGATACGCGATGAATCCTTTGTTCGGCGGCCAGCCAAGTTGGGAGAAGTACAAAGAGGCTACGATGAAACGTGTCGTTGCACTTTCCATGATGAAAAGGGGCACCGAACTGAAAATTATACACCATTGAGGCAGGAATTAGTGGCCGCTGGTCACTTGGACCAGTATATGGAAGGGGGAACATAGTCAGCCCCCCAGGACCACAACAGGCTGAGTGGGATGCTGATCAACGGTCCACCCCAAGGCATAATCGACGTGATACATGGGATCGTTGAACCTGAGCGGGTATACGAGCTTAGAGGGATGATCAAAAAGGCTGAACACTTGAGGGAGGTACTAAGTGCACAACCTACCGTTAAAAGAGGAAAAACGGAGGTAACGAACGTCATCTCCTTCTTTGACAGGGATCTAACAAGGTTACATTACCCTTACAATGACGCGCTGGTGGTCACTTTGCGTGTCAAGAATTTTGACATCAAGCGGATTCTAATTGACCAAGGAAGCTCGTGCGAGATAATGTACTACGAGACCTTCAAGCAACTAAAATTAGAGGACAAAGACTTGGCGCCTGCAACATCTCCCCTCATCGGTTTCAACTCAATGCCAGAATGGCCAATTGGCAAGATAATTCTGCCAGTCAAGGCAGGAACAATGACGAAACAGGTGGAATTTTGGGTATTGAAGGTCCCTTCCACTTATAACATCATCTTGGAAAGAGCATGGTTGAACGCCATCCGTTCGGTGGCATCAACCTACCATTAGGCATTATGGTTCCCCAACGAAACCAGAGTGCAAATCATGTCGAAACATTGCTTCGTCACGGTAAACGGCACTCGGGCTGCAAAAGGGTTTGTACAGATGGTGGAGAAGCCAAAAAGCAATGAATTGTTTGCAGATGTCGGCAAAGTAGCCGAACAAAAGGTAGTGGAAGACTTGGTAGAGGTGAGGATAGATGAAACGAACCTAGAAAAGTTTTTTTTGCTCGACTTGTCTCTATCCAGCACTGAGAGAATAGAGGTCGTGGAATTTTTTAACCTCTAACATCGAAGTGTTTGCCTGGACACCGTACGACATGCCTAACATTGACCCTAATTTCATCTGCCATCAACTTAATATCCATCCAACTGCCAGACCAATTATACAGCGAACTCGCCGATCGGCACTCCACCACGCAGAGATAGTGGCAAAGGAAGTGGGAAACTTGCTGGAGGTAGGAGCAATAAGAGAAGTACACTATCACAAATGAATCTCCAACACTGTAGTAATGCCAAAAAAGAACGGCAAATGGCGCATTTGCGTGGACTACAAAACAGTTAACAAAGCATGCCTAAAGGACAGTTTTCCCCTACCACGGATAAACCTACTAGTGGACCTGACAGCTGGGCATAACCGACTTAGCTTTCTCGATGCGTATCGTGGTTACCATCAGATCACTATGTATGAATCAGACCAGGAGGTCACATCGTTTACAACACCCAGAGGACTATATTGCTACAAGGTTATGTATTTTAGCTTGAAAAACGCAGGGGTTACATTTCAACGGATGATCACCAAAATGTTTGCACCATTGTTAGGCAGAACAATGAAAGTTTACATAAATGATATGGTGGTCAAAAGCAGGGATGAGAGGGACCATCTCAGGGACCTAAATGAAATGTTCCAAATTTTAAAATCCCACAAGCTACGCCTGAACGCATCTAAATGCACATTCGGCGTAGGGTCAGGTAAATTCCCGAGCTTTCTAGTGACCAACCGAGGTATAGAAGCTAATCCCTCTCAGATCAAAGCCATCTAAGATCTTGAGAGGCCCAACACAGTCAAAGAAGTGCAGCATCTCACTGGCCTAGCAGTAGCGCTCAACCGATTCATAAGTCAGTCGTCAAACAGGTGTCAACTATTCTTCTAGGCACTGAAGGCCAAGTTTGAGTGGGACGATGAATGCAACCTCACCTTGGAAAGCTTGAAGGACTACATGACCTCTCCTCCGTTGTTAGTAACCCCAATACCAGGAGAAGAGCTTTTTTTGTACTTAGCAATTTCACAGCATGCAGTTAGCGCAGTGTTGGTCAGAGTGGAAGGAATACAACACCTGCCTATCTTTTATGTTAGCATTACATTGCTGGGTGCTGAAACAAGGTACCTGCCATTGGAAAAGCTAGCCTTAGCTTTGATGATGGCTTCAAGAAAGTTGTCACGCTATTTCCGTGCCCACACCGTGATTGTCTTAATAGCTTTCCTCTTAAAAGCCTTATTTGAAATGGTGGATTTTTCTGGACGAATCTTGAAATAGGCAGTGGAGTTGGGGAAATTCGATATTAAGTTTCAACCAAGAACCGCAATAAAAGCCCAAGCTTTGGCAGACTTTGTGGCCGAGTTCACGGCAGGAAGTTATCATGTTTGCTCGATCGACTTGACCGGGGCAACTGAAAGAAAGGGAGAAAGTGCTGCAGGAATTGTACAGCCCCTAAAGCAGGACGCCCAACTACATAGTAGGCCATTCAGGCTTGAGAAAAGGGAAGAAAGAATAAACCACAACACTGCCAACAAGGACTCACCAGAAAGTAAAGACTTGAGATAGTCAGACAGTGAAGATCAAAGCCCAATGGCAGACATCAACCTGGAAGAAGACATCAGCAACACCCCTGATCCTAAGACATCATTTGAACCCTTCACTTGCTGGAAACTATTCATCGGAGAGATATGGAAACTATTCATAGATGGAGCATCCAACAGGCACGGTGTAGGACATGGCATAGTCCTCATCTCACCGGATGGCCTAACAATTGAACAAGCAGTCAACCTTGGCTTCCAGCAACCAACAACGAGGCGGAGTATGAAACAATGGTAGCAAGTTTAAAATCAGCACTTCACATGAAAGCCACTAAGCTGATGGTATACAGTGACTCCCAGCTGGTAGTCAACCAGATTTCAGACAACTACAAAGCAAATGATGATAGGATGGCTAAGTACTAAGAGTTGGTCAGAAGGGAGATCATGAAGTTCGAAGTAGTCCGGATAGAGCAAATCGGCCGAGAGGAAAACAGTAGAGCAGATGAGCTAGCTGGTTTTGCGTCAATGGTTGATACATCTATCCCACACCCGTTACTGATTGATTTCCTACCCAGACCAAGTATTGAAGAACTCGAAGCAGCCGAAGCATGTTGTGCTGAGTTAGGCCCTTCCTGGATGGACCCTATCATAGTATTTTTAAAAGATAGCATCTTGCCTAAAACAAAGAAAGAAGCCAACAAAATTAGAGCAAAATCACAATGATTTTGGCTCTCTCCATCACTAGCATTGTACAAAAAATCCTTCACAGGATCTTACTTGAAGTGTGTCCATCCCAGTAAGGTTGAGGCATTTTTATTCGAAATACATGAAGACGTCTGTGGAAGCTACCAAGGGGGAAGGTCATTGGCCTACAAAGCAATTTCAAAAGGCTATTGGTGGCCATACATGCAAACAGATTCAGAGAAATATGTCAAGAAGTGTGAGAAATGTCAGAAGTTTGCACACCAAATACATCAACCAGCCAGAGAGCTTCTACCATTGACCAGTCTGTGGCCCTTTGTAATGTGGGGCCTGGACATAGTGGGACCACTTCCAACTGCGCCCGGCAACAGAAAGTTCTTTCTCGCAGCAACAGATTATTTCACAAAGTGGGTGGAGGCAAAAGCACTCACATCTATAAAAGAGAAAAACGTTAAGAAATTCGTCTAGTAGAACATCATAACTTGATTCGGCATACCCAAGGCTCTAATATTCGACAACGGCACTCAGTTTGATTGTAAAATCTTCAGGGGCTTTTGCGAAGAATACAAAATAGAATTCTACAACTTTACACTGGCGTACCCTCAAGCTAATGTCCAGGCTGAAGCCTCCAACAAAGTCGTCTTAGACGATCTGAAGAAGAGGTTCGAAAGAGCAAAAGGCAAGTGGGCTGAGGAACTTCCTCATGTTTTATGGGCTTATCGTACCACACCCCGACGATCAACTGGAGAATTGCCTTTTTCCTTGGCTTATGGCATGGAGGCGGTAATCCCGCTGGAAGTAGGCCTTTCCATTATTAGAAGTGAAAATTTTGACCCCAACTTGAATGGTGAAGCCATAACCTTGGAACTCGACCTTGCAGAAGAAAGAAGACAAAGGGCATTAGTTCACATTGCCTCATACTAGTAAGAGTTATCCAGAAAATATAACAAAACAGTACACCAAGGCAATTCAAGATTGGAGATTGGGTATTGCGCAAAGTAATAGGCAACACTTTGGTACTTGGAGATGACAAGTTAGGACCTAATTGGGAAGGATCATACAAAGTAATTGGTTTAGCAAGAAAAGAGGCATATCACTTGGAAGATATGGACAACAAAGCTATTCCTAGGCCATGAAACACGGTCAATCTCAAACTATTTTATTTTTAGCTTTTATTTAAACCACTTGTAATTTTTTTTTCAAATAAAACAAGTAGTTTTTTCAGCACAATTCTTTCTACTGTAAAAGTTGTTCATAGTTATTACCAACTAGGGCAATCAACAAGGTTGGCAGGTTTGACCAACATTTAGTTTTCTTTTTCAGCCGAGATAAGGATCTAGGCTGAAAAAGGTTCGCAGGTTTGACAAACACTTTTTCTTTCTTCAGCCGACATAAGGATCTAGGCTGAAGAAGTTTGGCAGGTTTGACCAAACATCTTTTGTTCTTCAGCTGAGATAAGGATCTAGGCTGAAAAAAGTTGGCAGGTTTGACGAACACTTTTTCTTTCTTCAGTCGAGATAAGGATCTAGGCTGAAGAAGTTTGGCAAGTTTGACCAAACATCTTTTGTTCTTCAACTGAGGTAAGGATCTAGGTTGAAGAAGATTGGCAGGTTTGACCAACATTTTTTCTTTTTTCAGCCGCGATAAGGATCTAGGCTGAAGAAGTTTGGCAGGTTTGACCAAACATCATTTGTTCTTCAGCTGAGATAAGGATCTAGGCTGAAGAAATTTGATAGGTTTGACCAACACTTTTTCTTTCTTCAGCCGAGAAAAGGATCTAGGCTAAAGGAAGTTTGGTAGGTTTGACTAAACATCTTTTGTTCCTCAGCAGAGATAAGGATCTAGGTTGACGAAAGTTTGGTAGGTTTGACCAAACATCTTTTGGCCTTTAGCCAATATAGGGATCTGGGCTGAAGAAGGTTGGCAAGTTTGACCAACAGTTACCTAAAATCCTAAAGTTGTTGTCCGGTCGAGATGCTTATCTCGGCCAAAAAAGGTGGGTAGGATAAGGTAAAGCCGAGCTAAATTAGGCCAGTTAGGCAAAAGTTAGTACACTAAAAGAAAAAGTACATTAATCGAACAAAAAATTATGCAAAATAAGAAATTTCATTCGTTTTTCATTCATTCAGTACAAGAGAAGGGGCATGTAGCTCGGTTACATTTTCGTTAAAAGCATAAATCAAAAGAAAATCAGGCAAAAAGATCGTCCAAATCAGCATCCAGATCAACCCAAGCTTCACCACCTGGTAGGCTGGTTTCAACAGGTGCTTCCTGGGGTAGGTCGGTCACAGGCGCCCCCTTGACAGTACTCTTGGCACCAGTTGGCCGAGTGGCTCCACCCGAGCTGACTGATGAGTCTGGAGACCGTGATCACTGTTTGCAGGCAGGGCATTGTTTGGATTAGGGGATTTTTCCTCCTCCCCTTCTTGGAGAAGCTTCTGTTGAATGGCGTTGGCGTAGTCCACTATGTAACTTGGAATGAAGTGAGGGGGAGGGTTCAAGAAGATCTCGGTGTCTTACTCCTGACCAAGCTTGATAACAGCCGCCTTCCACCCGCATTTGAAGAAGATGTCTTTTGCAGCTTCACACTGCAAGACATACGTGGCCTCCATTCCTTTGTAGCCTCAGTCCTCAGCATCTTTTATTTGCTTCTTCAACTCGGTGACCTCAGCATTTTTCTTCTTTTCCAGCTTGGCCAATTCATGCAGGTAGCAATCCTTTTTCTCAGCCAACACTTTTTGTTTATCGGTTTCAGTCGCGTTGACCAGCTCGATGAGCCGTGTGTTTTCGGATTCTAGCTCGGCTATTCTTTGCTTGGCCTCATTTAGCTCGGCCGACTTAGCGCTGGCATTTGCCACGGCCGAATACACTGTCTTGCGAAGCTTAGCATGCACTTATGGGCAACATGGTTTTTCAGCAAAGCCTGCAGATAGGAGAGGTAGTGGTTATGTTAAAACGAGTAAACAGACGGTTAAAAATGGAAACAAATAGAGATGAGAACTTACAAGCACCATCGACTTGGTTGCCGAGCGGATGGCCTTCAGCTCGGTTAAGTGGTCATGGTGCTCCATGTCTGATAGCAAACAGACACTTTTGGGGAGGTTGAAAGCAAGCATGTGATCCTTGTCAGTAACCACCTAATTCGTGGTGGTTACAGCACGGTTTTTGTAAGTTATTGATCGTGCCCATTCTGAAGGGCTGACTCGGTCAGAGCCCGTGGGCTCTAGGCTCGGCAATGTAGCTTCAGGAAGCACGGTGTCCTCCTTATCGACCAGGTGTTGCGGTTTGGTCGATGAGGTACGTGCACGCTTGCTCTATAGAGATGTGATGGCCCTGGCAGTTGGAAGGGCGACCACGGTTTTACGTTGTTGACCAGATGACTCTAGCCCGGTTTGCACTTCACCGGAGGTCTACTCGGTGATGAGTGCTCGCACGACCTTCCTTTTTGCCATTTCTTGTTCTTCTATAAGTGGAATTAGGTTGATTTGGGAAAGTGTGAGATCTAGCTCGGGGGAAGGTTCTAAGAGGAAGTCGGTGACTCTGGTTTTCCTTTTTCCACTATATCAGTAGGTCGGTTCGAAGTTTAATAGCTCGGCCCAATCGCGGTGGCGGTACTGAAGTGCGGCTCGAAGGGCTTCCTGATTGGCGTAAGTATAATGTGATTTGAGCTGGTTTAAATTTATAAGAAAAAAGGACAACGGTTAACACGGTGGATTAGTTGGAACAACAAAGAAAAATTGAATCGGAGTATTCTTACCAGCAGTTCCTTTATTCCAGTTTATATTGTAGCCCGGTATCTGGGCTTCCTAATCTTCAAAATTACTAGAAACCTAAAGGAAATCGTCATCAATCAAGTCTTTGTCCGGTGTGTTTTTTATAATTTTTTCTTGGCCTCTTCTTACTCTGAGGTAGTACACCCAATCGTCGTCATTTTGGCTAAGCAAATATTGATGAAACAGTTCAGCCAATCCGAGGTTGAGGCCGAGCCGGCGGTTTAGCTCGGCGATGCCGTTTATTATTCTGTAAGTGTTTGTGGAGAGTTGGGTTGGACACAATCTTGTCTGGCGAAGGAATTCGCATACAAGGGGTTGTACGGAGAATCGAAGCCCGACTTCTACGATTGATATCACTGTGAAAGGGACAAAGCCCGGTTTGCCCCAAGGTGTGGTATCTAGCTCGACTAAAGAGAAGTGGACGTCATCAGGAATATGGTAGTCTCTGCAAAATTGGGCCATGTCTCCAGGCAAGTCTACTAGGAGCCGGTATTTACCTATTAAACTTAAAGAATGGTTTTGTTAAAATGGACGCAACAGCCTAGCTCGGCGCTGGTGTGACTTTTGATAGCTCGGTTGAGCAAAAACTCCCAGGGGCAGAGTGCAAAGGTGTGCTTGGCCAACCTAGTCGAGTCTACAAAGTGAAAATAGAGTGTTATGCCCAGATAACTGGATCGGGCTAAGTAAATAGGCAATATATAGTAAGCCTAGCTCGGCTATAAATGGGTTACAGACCATTTTTTAGATGGCCATGTGGCGAGGCCGACCCAAGGTTTTTAGCACGGTCGGTGATCAGTGCGTTTCTAGTTCGGTCAAGTACAACCTTGAAGGTTGCAAACAAATTCCTAGCTCGGTCATAGCACGATTTTGGATTAAAAATCATGTTTGACATTGATTCAAAATTTGGTTAGTGAGTGTTTAAGTGCAGGCGTGAGGTTTTGGGTTGGTGGTATTTGCTCAAATACTCTGTTACAGATAACAAGCATATATATGGTGAATAAAAATTGAAAGTACAGAAATTAGTAACAGAGGAACTTATAGATTTAGGGCATGACCAACAACTTTCAATCTACAACAGGCACACCAGAAGGCAAATAAAGCAGGTGGTATAGTAGCTTAGCTTGGGACTGGGGCGTAAGAAGAACAGGAATGGAGCTTAGGAGGCAAGGATTTGCAAGAGAGAAGGTGAATAAGTGAGAGTGTTTGATTCAAGGAATGGGTTTTGTAGAGGCACGAAAATGGCGGGACTTTTCAAATATTTTTTGATAAATGTGTGACGACTGTCACTGTGCGGAGACGCAATGGACAGGTGTCACGTATCCCAGTAAAGACGTAATGGCAGGTATGTGAAACGACGGGCTGTGCAACCGGCGTGTTTTCTAGAGACCGAGCTACCTACTCATAATAGCGTTTCCTAGCTAGATGGAGTTGAGTATTCCAACTCGGTTGGGTTGATTATGTTGGACCAGTTGGTTTGAAAATTTTAGCACGGCTTGAAGATAATAATCCCAATCATGTTTAACAGATGGAATTAAGGGGCAATTAAGAGGGTAATTTATGCATAAATTGAGCCAAGCTAAATAAGTCTGTTGGAATGGACCGAGATAGATATAGTCTTGGGCCGAGCCATGGGCCGAGGTAATTATCTCTGTAGCCTTGGTCCTTGGTCGCGTCAGTCCTGTCAAAGGTGGGCTACTAGTGGCCTTGTAGGAACCCACATTTTATGTTCTCATCATGTTCATGAGCATCTGTGTGATTATGATTTGTTAAGTTTGCATGTGTGTGTTGTGATTTGTTTCGCTTGAGTTAATGTGATCCATGCCTTGTTTTGAAGCCTTGTGATTTGTCTAAGTGTAGTATGCTTTTCTTGTTCCTTCCTTGATGTGAAACTTAGGTCACGCCTTGCCTGAGTTATACTAGCCGATGTTATTCCAAGCCGAGGTCATCCTTAGTCTAGTAGTAGTATCTTGGAACCCCTTGTCGACCTCCGTCCTTGCCTTGACCACATTAGCCGAGATGTTACCTTGCACCCAAGTGATCTCGTCCTGGAGTGGTATGACCTAGGCCGAGGTGTGGCGCATCTAGGCCAAGATGTGGCACAGCTTAGTCAAGTGTTGTCCTTTCTAGCCGAGGTCATTGTCACCTTAGTTGCCGAAGTCCTTTGTTAGCCGATGTTGCCCCTTGCCGGAGTGCCATTCCATATAGCTTGTTAGATACGCCTTGTTGTTAGCCGATGTCATAGCCCGTCAGAGAGCCCATACCGCTTTGCTTGTTAAACACCCTTCCACCATGCTTTGTCTGGCCTGTCAGCCACCTTTTCAGGATGAACCCAACCAGTCGCCGCCACGTGTCTCAGCAGAGGGTTAACCCCAGAACCGGGTATAGAAAACTATCATTTGGTGTCATAACCTTGTCTTGTAGAGAGAAGCTCTAGGAGGAAGAAAGAGTTTTAGAGTGAGGAAGTAGATCAAGTATTTGATCAAGCATGAATGGCTATCCCTAGTTTCGTATCAAGTATTATATTTGTTTTGATGACATTCTTGAAAAG
>NW_021025937.1:124756-200334 GCF_004153795.1 Camellia sinensis | reverse complement strand
GAATTTACTAAGTAATTTACTTAGCAATTTACTAGGTAATGTTCTGAGTAATTTACTGAGAATTCAGTAAGTAATTTACTAAGCTTTTATCAAGTAATTTACCATGAAATTAAGAAAAGTTTACTTCAAATTTTCTAAATAATTTGTAGAGGATTTACAAGTAATTTACTGAGTAATTAATTGAGAATTTGTGCTAGAGGACTCTAAACTTTCGCAGCACAGCTTTTCTTGACAGTCCTTAGTGCTAGAGGACTCTAAACTTTCGCAGCACAGCTTTTCTTGACAGTCCTTAGTGCTAGAGGACTCTAAACTTTCGCAGCACAGCTTTTCTTGACAGTCCTTAGTGCTAGAGGACTCTAAACTTTCGCAGCACAGCTTTTCTTGACAGTCCTTAGTGCTAGAGGACTCTAAACTTTCGCAGCACAGCTTTTCTTGACAGTCCTTAGTGCTAGAGGACTTTAAACTTTCGCAGCACAGCTTGTCTTGAAACTCTTGTTTGATATGTCATCACCCCTTGAAATAAGTAGATGTTATTAACATCCAAGGAACTTGAAAGCCGGCAAATGAACTTGATTTCCCTCTTGATCGAAAAGTATGCTATGTATAGTTTTGAAAGAAAATCTTGGATATCAATCATGCAAACCTTTATTTCTAGTATCATTCACTGAGTATCCAAGCTCACCCTCTCTATATATATGTAGGTGATGAACAAGAAGGCATTGAGGCCTAGACGTGATTGCCGATGTGTTTTGGGCGCGTAGCCGACATGTTTTGGATTTGTGTTTTGCATCGTCTTGAAGATTATGCTTCTCGGCTTATGTTTTCTTTTGTTTGTTTTGACATATGTCGGCTTGAGAAGCCTTTTGGTCAGGATGTATTTTGTATCTCATTCTTGTTGTATCCAAATCGTAAGACTTGTAAAGATACGTGATGTATGACATTTCATTGGACTTATGCACTGCTCTCATGGACTATTTAGATTCTGTATGCATATGTATTGCTTCCGCACTTGTAAGCCCCCATATTTTATACTCTGATTTGTGTATGATTTTGTAAGTCGGCCTTCGGTAATCTCGGATTACTGGCCATCACGGCACCAAACTACTAGGGGCGGTTTGGGGGCGTGACAGGCCTGGTCTAGCGGTTGTAGACCGAGGTATCAGTAGGAATCGGACCGAGTTAAAGGATAGCTCGGCAGGGGGTCATTCCAAAGACTAGGTTGACTGAATTGATTTAATTAGTATCGAGCTGTGTAAGCACGGTTATGTCTTTTGCCAACTGAGGTAAGAGTTACGACTATCTCACTTAGATAAGGAGTTATCAGGATAGGCTTTATCCTTGGAAGTGTGATTCCTAGGAGGACTCTTATAAGGAGAGTTGGAGTCCTACTAGGATTGTGCCATGTGGAATCTATAAAAGCTCATAGCAGGACCTATGTACAGGTATCACAATTTTTACTCTCAAATACACAGAGTTTTTATGTCTATTGTCTATTTGCTGACTTAGGCATCGGAGAGGTTTCAGGCACACACCCCCCGGCTAGCTCGCATTTGTGTTTTTAGGTAACAAAGCGACGACGTTTGGAAGAGTGTAAACTTGATCAATAGGATTATACGAGAAGATTATTTCATTCTCGTACAGGAGTAATCAATCCTTGTGGTCAATCTTTATTTATTTGTTTCTAAGCCATCTTTCAGTGCAATCTTAATCCATCAGATCTAATCTTTTTTTTTTTTCATCTTTTGATATGTTTTATCTGATTTGACTTCTAGGTCGTCAAAACTAGAGTTTTTGAGATTATATTCATCTATTCCTATTTGGGTTTGTTTCAAATCGCTAGAAACCAATGTTTGGTTTGTGTTTGTAGAGTAGTTTTTGAGATAAAAAGTACAAAAACTTGTTTGGTTTGCCTTTTTTTAGAAATGGTCTTGGGAAATTGTTTTGGGGAGAGAGTTTTAAAAAAAGCGATTGATTTGATGTGTATGAGAGAGAGAGAGTGATTTTGGAAAGAAGCAAACCAAACAAAATTTTGAGATTTTTTTTGAAAAAATTTGTTTGGTTTGATTACTCTAGAAAATTTGTTTGTAGAGAATTTTTCCCAAAAATTTTTCCCAAAAACAAACCAAACAAGCCCTGAATCTTTTTGTGATTCTTGATTAATTCAATAGCTAGGTTTTGTCTCATATATGGTTACTGTCAATCTAGGGATGCTTCATTATGTATTGGACCATGTATATGGTGCTTTTGTTCATAGAACAAAGATAAGCCCACCATTTTTTTCAAGAGGATGGGGTGGAACAAAGCTTGATCTTTTAGAGAAATTGATCAAACAGCTATTCCCTGAGGTTAAAGGACCGAACTGGCCTCCTATTTTGGTTCGACCCATTTCGAGAACAGTTTGGGAAACTAAGACTGCTTGTTTGAGGGAAGGGGTTTTCAAGACTCCTTGTGATGAGCAGCTTTTAAGTGCATTGCCTCTTGAAAGTCACAATGCAAAAGTTGTTTTTCTTTCCCCTAAATTTGTGCAGCCGCAAAAGATGGCTTGTGTGGTTCATCTTGCAAGTAAAATTTGTAGCTTGTGATTGGATCTTGAAAGTTATGGAGGATTGTAGTTCAATTGATAGACATTCAACTTTGATGATGCCCTATTTATTTCTACATCTTTAATTGAGAATTTAAAGAGTCGTTTGTTTTGCTTGTATATAAATTTTTTTGTGCTTCAGAGAAGCCTAGTCGTGACTGATCAATTTTCACATACATAAGCTTCTATGTAGTTCCTTCAGCCAAGTTTTCAGATTTGTTAGATTGTTGTTCAGTTTGTAGAAATTTGATGTTTGAGGACTAATTTATGTGTGGATTTAGATAGGAAAATTGAAAGAGCTGTTTATTTATTTATTTATGCTTGTTTTGCTTAGTAATGGAGAATTTTTAGGGATAATTTTGTAAGTTTTCTGAATGAAACTGTAAATTCAATTGTATTTCAATACAATGTGTACATCTAGTATATATAGCAATTCTAGACCTAATCCTAAATAGGAAACAAGAATAAACGTAAACCAATCCTAAATACTGTTAACTCCAGTCCACATGGAGGAATTAATAAAGGTTGACTCCAAGTTAAGGAGTAGGAGGGGAGAAGGCAGGTGAAAGCTCAGCTTCATTTTTTTTCTTCTTTCTATTATAAATGTTCATCCATTTTTTGACTTTGTTTCCGTCTCTTTTGTGTATAAATTGAGGTGATGAGGAAGGGGTGAAATACAACAGACACAGAGTTTATAATCTGTGTAAGAGAGTGAATTCTATAGAAGGTTGTGACGTGTGAGCTGTAATCTTTCTCCGGGATAATTCTATAGTGAGAAATCTCTCTCTGCGGACACAGGCTATTGCCGAACTATGTAAATCTCTTGTGTCTCCTTTCTTTGTGTGTGTGATTGATTTCTGAGTGTGCCTAATCCTAACAAGTAGTATCAGAGCTTAGGTTGAGCAAGGAGGTAAAACAGAGGCTCGAATACTCTACTTTTCCAAAACTACCAGAAATCAAGTTGCTCAAAATTCACTTTTGAGCACACCAGGAGGAAGCCCTCTATGAGAGGAGTCCAGAACTACAAAGCAGAGCCCTAGACGACGCTCCACGCACTCTCATGTGCCCCATAAAGAAGGCGAGTGAATCCCAATCTCACACACGCGCCGTTACCTGCACTGGCACGTGGTTGAGATGAAAGAATTGAAAATACAGTTGCAAGATTTACTGGACACAGGATTTATCCGTCCGAGTGTATCTCCGTGGGGTGCACCAGTTTTGTTCGTAAAGAAGAAGGATGGAACACTCCGGCTTTGCATTGATTACAGACAGCTTAACAAGGTCACAATCAAGAATAAGTATCCATTGCCAAGAATCGATGACCTATTTGATCAGCTTCGAGGGGCACAGGTCTTTTCTAAGATTAATCTACGGTCTGGATACCACCAATTAAAAGTCAAGGCTGACGATGTTGAGAAGACAGCCTTTCGAACCTGGTACGGTCACTATGAATTTTTGGTTATGCCCTTTGGAGTTACTAACGCCCCAGCAGCTTTTATGGATTTGATGAACCGCGTCTTTAAGTCCTATTTGGATGAATTTGTGGTGGTCTTTATTGATGATATTCTCATTTATTCAAAAAATGCGGAAGCTCATGAGACCCATCTTCGCGTAATTCTTCAAACTCTCCGGGAAAAGAAATTGTACGCAAAGCTAAAGAAATGTGAATTTTGGCTACTCGAGGTGGCATTTCTGGGGCATATTATCACAAAGGAAGGAGTTTCTGTTGATCCACACAAAATTGAGGCGATTGTGAAATGGCCGACTCCTACCAATGTGACCGAAGTGCGTAGCTTTATGGGGTTAGCTGGTTATTACAGGAGATTCGTTCAAGATTTTTCTAAAATTGCTGGGCCACTTACACAATTGACTCGAAAGGGAGTTGCATTTGAATGGTCAAAAGAGCGGGAATCTGTTTTCCAGGAATTAAAGATGAAATTAACCACAGCTCCAGTTTTGGCTTTACCGTCTGGCACCGAAGGGTTTGTAATTTACAGCGATGCGTCCCATAAAAGATTAGGGTGTGTGCTTATGCAAGGTGGAAGGGTCATTGCCTATGCTTCACGACAGCTTAAACCCCATGAAAAGAATTACCCCACGCATGATCTTGAGCTCGCGGCGGTGGTTTTTGCTTTAAAGATATGGCGGCACTATTTGTATGGTACTACCTGTGAAGTTTACACCGACCACAAAAGCCTTAAGTACCTTTTTACCCAGAAGGAATTGAACATGCGGCAGCGTCGGTGGTTAGAGTTAATTAAAGACTATGATTTACAGATCCATTATCATCCTGGTAAGGCCAACATGGTCGCGGATGCTCTTAGTCGGACAAATATGGGAGATTTGGCCAACCTGTTTACGGTGCAAAGAGAATTGGTAAATGAGTTGGATAAGATGAGAGTGGAATTTAAGATACATGGACAGGAGACAGTCCTAGCAGCAGTAATGGCTCAACCGACCTTACTTGAAGAGATTAAGTTACATCAAATGGAGGATGACATTCTAAAGAAGGTATGTGATGAGTTAGAGACAAAACCACACTCGGGGTTCAGTTTAGTGGATTCGGTACTCAAATTTCAAAATCGGATATGTGTCCCCAATGTGTTGGAACTTAAACGGAAATTGATGGAAGAAGCGCACGCCTCAAGGTTTTCCGTGCATCCGGGAAGTACTAAAATGTACCGGGATCTGAAACAAAATTTTTGGTGGCCAAACATGAAAAAGGAAATTGCAGAATTCGTCTCTAAGTGTTTGCAGTGTTAGCAAGTGAAAGCGGAGCATCAAAGACCAGCAGGATTATTACAACCCCTTCCAATCCCGGAATGGAAGTGGGAACATCTAACCATGGATTTTGTTGTGGGATTACCACGGACACCTCGGGGTATGAATTCTATATGGGTCATTGTTGACCGATTGAATAAGTCCGCCCACTTTCTACCAGTAAAGACTCAATACAATGCAGATAAACTGGCGGTCATTTATGTGAATGAAATTGTAAGGCTGCGTGGTGTACCGGTCTCAATTGTATCGGATAGGGATCCGAAGTTCGTCTCCAGATTCTGGCAAAGTTTACAAGAAGCCATGGGTACAGAATTGAAGTTCAGCACAGCTTTCCATCCTCAAACTGACGGTCAATCCAAGAGAACAATACAAACTCTGGAAGATATGCTCCGGATGTGTGTGCTAGAGTTTCAAGAAAGTTGGGAAACCCATTTACCACTGGTAGAGTTCGCATACAACAATAGTTACCACTCAAGTATTGCAATGGCACCCTATGAAGCTTTGTATGGAAGACCGTGTCGTTCTCCCGTATGTTGGGCTGAAGTTGGAGACAAATCCTTGCTAGGGCCTGAAATTGTTCAGTTAACCACTGAAAAAGTTAAAGTTATTCGGGAAAGATTAAAGACGGCTCAAAGTAGACAAAAAAGTTATGCGGATAACCGACGGAGAGATTTGGAATTTGAGGTGGGCAGTCACGTTTTTATAAAAGTTACTCCGATGAAAGGTCATCTAAGATTTGGGAAAAGGGGTAAGTTAACGCCCCGTTATGTTGGTCCCTTTCAAATTTTGGAAAGAGTAGGTCCGGTAGCTTACCGGGTTGCCCTCCCACCACATATGAGTCAAGTACATAATGTGTTTCATATCTCTATGCTTCGGGGGTATCTTGCGGATCCGTCTCATGTTATTGATCATCACCAAATTGAACTAGATGATAAGTTAACTTATGAGGAGAAACCAATCCGCATTTTGGATCGGCAAGTGAAACAATTACGAAACCGAGAAATCCCAATGATAAAAGTGGAATGGCAAGAACATTACGGAACCGACGCAACTTGGGAAAGAGAAGAGGAAATGCAACATCAGTATCCACATTTATTTCTACCCTAAGGTAAAACAAGTTTGGAGGACCAAACTTATTTAAGGGGGGGAGAGTGTAATAACCCGACCCTCGTACATGTTCTTTGTTATATTTTCGGATCCTATTTTGTGATTTTGAATGCTTGTTGTGCGATTCCATGAGAAATTGAGGCTAAGTAAGTAAACCCATGTTTAAAGATATTCATCTGTTCAATAAGGGAAAATATCTGTTACATCTCTAAGTTAGAAACAGAAATTGGAAGCCTTAGGGTCTTAATTAACTGAAATTGAGTATATATACATGATCAGCATAATTTTTAGGTAATATTAAGTATGTTTATGAAATTTCAATTTAGGATGATTAAACTGAATGATTTTTGTTTTATTCACCTATGATATGCTTATATATAAGTATATATTCATGTTCATATATGTTGGACTTAGAAGAGTTTCTTCAAGTTATTTCCTAAGAGAGAAAGGATGAGAGAGAGAGTGGAGGTTTGAGAGGAATTCAACAAGGAGAAGGTAGAGAATCTAAGGAGCTCAAGCTTAAGGTAAATCTAATCATTTTCTAAAACCTTTCTCTTAGCTTTGAGTAAGATTTTCCCCTTGATTATGGTATTTGAAGATGGTAACTGTAACCTTGTGTATGTGTAGAAGTTAACGGGCAAAATACTCTTACTTGGTTGTTTGATTCACTTTGAATTAACCATGGAGAAGTTGTATTTGAGCTTTTAATTTGAATTCAAGTATGTGGATATATGTTTATGGATATGTAAAGTTAAAATTCTCATGGACATGTGTATGTTGTGAGCCTAAGAATGATGAACTAAATTAGATTGATGTAATTGCCATCATCTTGACATGATTTTGGACCATGTATTATCAAGTAAGAATGTTAATTTGAGCCTTGTAAATATGTGCCAAAAGGTGGGATTTTGTAAGAATTTTCGGACTGTTTTGGGCAGAATCGCCGCACGTGCGGGGGTCATGGCCGCACGTGCGGGAGGTGCTGCCGCACGTGCGGGAGTCATGGCCGCACGTGCGGAAAATGGTGAAAAACAGGGGCTCGGCCACTGTCTAAAAGGCACGTGCGGGGCATCTTGCCGCACGTGCGGGAGAGCTTGCCGCACGTGCGGGGCTCACAGCCGCACGTGCGGCCCATGCTGAAAAACGTGGATCGCTCCGTTTTGCGTGTAGAACCCTCTAATGTTGTCGGAATATGTATTTGATGCCTTTTTTTAGCCGAGATTGATAACAGTCAAACAGAAAGTAATCTGATATGGAAAGGAAACTAAATTGTAAAGGTTGAATGTGTGTAGGGCACACTCCGGGAGGAACAAGCGCATCATCGCAACACTGTGAGTAGTAGTATCATTATCTACTTTATATAAGGCTAATGATTTCCATTAGCATTACGTTTACGCAACTATGTTAATGTTTCAAGTATGTATGTTAATTGTATGTTAATGTTCAAATATGTTCCAAGTGTGTAAAGAAAGAAATGGGAAAGATAAAATACCTTCCTTCTATAAGACTCTGGGCCTACGGCCACTCAATATAAGCTATTACGATATGAAACAAAGTGCTACACGGAACTAAGTGCTACGACGTGAGCCACCTCTAGAATCCGTGTGAGACACCTCTTGAGTTCGTATAAGCATATTCACGGGCCTTGTGCCACCATGTTTAAGGGCTGTGCCACTATGTTCAGGGGCATTATGCCACCATGTTTAAGGGCCTTGTGCCACTATGTTCAGGGGCATTATGCCACCATGTTTAAGGGCCTTGTGCCACTATGTTCAGGGGCATTATGCCACCATGTTTAAGGGCTTCAAGCCGTTATGAATTAAGAATGTGATATGTCAAGCTGTTATGTTCAAGATTGGGCCTAAGGCCGTTATAAGATGAATACAGAATCAGGCTAACTTTGTAATCTCTGCATTTCCACATGTATTGATATATGTCATGTTTCAAGTTGAGCATTGTTTCATTATGTATTACTATTCATTGAGCCCGACTCACTCTCCGTTATGTCTGTTTCTGTAGGCAACCAACCAGGTGGTCAATCCTAACCTATGACGCCCAGTTTCTTTTGACAACCTTCGTGTATCCAAGCACTCACGAGGCCACCTATTTTGTGAAGTTTATTAAGATAATTAGCTTATTTCTTGGCTATCCTTCCAAGGTTGAATGTATATAACTCCAATAGTTTTTGTTACATGCCCGGCTACAGGGCTGGGTCTGTATATGTGTTTGTATATATGTTCTGCCAAGGAATATTTTTGGATTCTATCAACCTTTTATGGTGCATGTGATGTATGAGATCCTGGCATGTTAGAAATAGCTCAATGGAATTTGTTTGGTTTTGTATTCTTCTAATATTTTGTGCTTCCGTCAAGGCCCCATATGCTATATATATACCAGGTTATATGTCTGTTTGTGAACGGGTCATGCCTGAACTTTTAGGGGCAAGTTCAGGGCGTGACAGATAGAACAACATGAATAAATCCAGAGATAATAAAAGTCAAGGTAACTCTAGCTTCACTTGCTTTCAATGTGGCCAGGAGGGTCACATAAAGAGGAACTGTCCAAACTGGAAAGATAAAGGCCAAAGCAGTAAGTCAAAAGGAGAAGAGAACACAACAGCCACAACTGATGAAATACTTCTTATAGTTGGTGAAGAGAAGGATTGCCTTCTTGTGGCTGACCACAGTTATATGGAATGAGTGGTAGACATAGTTGCATCCTACCACGCTACTTCCCACAAAGAACTCTTCAGCTCATACAACGTTGGAGATTTTGGCACTGTTCGAATGGGGAATTCTAGCTATTTGAAGATTGTGGACATTGGAGACATTAGTATTCAAAATAATGTCGGACACAAGCTGGTTCTCAAAGATGTGAGGCATGTTCCAGATTTGCACCTCAATCTTATCTCCAGAAGCGCCCTGGATCGACAGGGCTATACAAGTACATTTGGAAATGGCCGTTGGAAGCTGACAGGAGGAGCTTTGACAATTGTTAGAGGAGAGATGTCTTCAACACTGTACAAGACTCAAATGAAGATCTGTCTGGAAAGTCTTAATGCAGCAGAAAACAAGGAGTCACTGGACTTATGGCATAGAAGACTAGCTCACATGAGTAAGAAGGGATTGCATCTGTTGGCAAAGTAATCTAGGATACCCTTATCGAAAGGGAGTGCCCTGAAGCCGTGTGATCATTGCCTTTATGGCAAGCAGCATCGAGTATCATTCAGTTCAACGAGCAAGCGAAAATAGAAGTGCTTAGTATGGTATACTCGGATGTTTGTGGCCTAATCGAAATTGAGTCACTTGGCGGCCTCAAGTATTTTCTAACTTTCATTAATGATGCATCAAGGAAGTTATGGGTGTATTTCCTGAAGAGGAAGAATGAGGTATTCCAGCATTTTCAGAAGTTCCATGCAATAGTGGAAAGAGAGACTAGGAAGAAGTTGAAGTGTCTTTGCACAGACAATGGTGGCCAGTACACTTCCAATGTTTTTGAAGCATATTTTTCCAGTAGAGGTATTCGGTACGAGACAACAGTTCCCAATACCCCACAACACAATGGTGTGGCAAAGAGGATGAACCGTACTATTGTTGAAAAAGTCAACTGAATGTTTAGAATGGCAAAGCTGCCAAAGTCATTCTGGGCTAAAGCCGCCCGAACGGCCTGTTATCTCATCAACAGGTCACCTTCAGTCCTGTTGAATTTTGCTATACTTGAGGAAATCTGGTCCAGAAGAAAGGTATCATACTCTCACAAATATTCTCATTCGTACATATCTCTGAGGAAAACAAACAGAAGCTTGATGACAAGTCCACTCCATGTATATTTGTGGGCTATTCAGAAGCAGTATTTGGGTACAAGTTGTGGGACCCAGTAAACAGGAAGATGTTTAGAAGCAGAGATGTTGTGTTCCAAGAAGACCAGACAATAACAGATTTTGAGAAGTCTGCAAAGTCTAGAGATGTCATCACTCCAGACTTGTTACCATCTCCTGAGCTATCACAAAATGCTAGATGTGATGATATGTAACAAGAAGTGCCAGAGTTGCAGGATCCTATGCCAGAAATTGAGAATTAGGAAGAAAGAGATGAAGACTTGGATGAGGAGGGTGTTAAGCAGGAGGAGCAATCCCCTCAACCAGAGGTAACTAGGCCTCAATTGCGGAGATCTGGAAGAGCTACCGTGCCATCAACCAAATATCTTGTTTCTCAATATATTATAATTACTACTGAAGGGGACCCCGAGACTTTTTTAGAAGCAAAGAGTTATATAAAGAAAGACTGCTAGATGCGAGCCATGGAGGAGGAGATGGGTTCTTTGCAAAAAAAACCACACTTATAAGCTTGTTTCACTTACAAAGGGCAAGAAGGCATTGAAAAACGAATGGGTGTATAAGTTAAAGAAAGATGGCAATGGAAAACTACTTCAACATAAAGCTCGCTTGGTTGTCAAGGGTTTTGGGCAGAAGAAAGGCATTGATTTTGATGAGATTTTTTCCTCAGTTATAAAGATGAATTCCATTTGAGTAGCCTTGGGATTAGCAGCTCGCTTGAATCTGGAGCTAGAACATATGGATGTCAAGACTGCCTTTCTCTATGGTGACTTGGAGAAAGAGATCTATATGGAGCAGCCGGAAGAATTTGAAGTTAAAGGAAAAGAAAATCTAGTCTGCAAACTAAAGACGAGTCTCTATGGCTTGAAGCAGGCGCCGGGACAATGGTACAAGAAGTTTGATTCATTCATAGTGGATCACAAGTACAAAAGAACAGTAGTAGACCAGTGTGTATATTTCCAAAGGTTTTCGGATGGAAACTTCATCATCTTACTGTTGTATGTCGATGATATATTGATCGTCAGACAGGATACTACTATGATCAACAAGTTGAAAAAGGACTTGTCGCAGTATTTTGACATGAAGAATTTATGCCCAGCACAGTAGATTTTAGGCATGAAGATTGTTCGTGACAGGAAAGCCAAGAAGATACGGCTGTCACAGGAGAAATATGTTGAACGAGTGATTGAAAGGTTCAACATGAAAGATGCCAAGCCAGTCAGCACACCACTAGCCAACCATTTCAAGATGACAAAGCGTTCATGTCCCACGACCAGCTCTGAAAGAAAAGAAATTAAGGCAATCCCTTATTCTTCCGCAGTAGGAAGTTTAATGTATGCAATGGTGTGTACCGGGCCAAATATAGCTCACACAGTTGGCATTGTGAGCAAATTTCTCGCCAATCTAGAAAAAGAGCATTGAGAGGTGGTCAAATGGATTCTTCGGTACTTGAAGGGAACTTCAAAAATGTGTCTATGTTTTGGGAGAGCTGAACCAATTTTGGAGGGATTCACAGATGCCGATATGGAGGGTGATCTTGATGGTAGAAAGTCTACATTAGGATTTCTGTTCACCTTTGCAGGGGGAGTTGTTTCATGGTAGTCCAAACTACAAAAGTGTGTTGCTTTATCTACAACAGAGGAAAAGTACATTGCTGTCCAGATGCTGGAAAGGAAATGTCATGGTTGAAGCGGTTTCTCCAAGAATTGAGTCTATAGTATGAAGAGTACAAGGTACATTGTGATAGTCAAAGTGTAATTGATCTGAGCAAGAATTCCATGTACCATTCACGTACAAAGCACATTGATGTCCGGTATCATTGGATACAAGAAGTGATGGAAAAGCAACTAATGAAGCTGGTGAAGATTCACACGGACAATAATCCTTCTAACATGATGACCAAGGTTGTCACTAGAGACAAATTAGAAGTTTGCAAGAATCTGATCGGGATGGACTTCAAGTGAGAAGTCAGTTATCCATATGGGCATGGATGGGGAGAATTGTTAGCTCCAGTCCACATGGAGGAATTAATGAAGGTTGGCTCTAAGTCAAGGAGTAGGAGGGGAGAAGGCAGGTAGAAGCTCAACTCCATTTTTTTTCTTCTTTCTATTATAAATGTTCACCAATTTTCTTGACTTTGTTTCCCTCTCTTTTGTGTATAAATTGAGGTAATGAGGAAGGGATGAAATGTAACAGACATAGAGTGTATAATTTGTGTAAGAGAGTGAATTTTATAGAGGGTTGTGAGGTGTGAGTTGTAATCTCCCTCCGGGATAATTCTATAGTGAGAAATCTCTCTCCGTAGACGTAGGCTATTAACAAACCACGAAAATCTCTCGTGTCTCCTTTCTCTGTGTGTGTGATTGATTTCTAAGTGTGCTTAATCCTAACAAATAGGAAACAATATTCACATAATATATACTATACTAATATAATTCTTACACCCCCGCTCAAACTTAAGGTGTTTGGGTAGAAAACACTGAGAGTTTGCCAAGAAGAAACTGAAATCGAGCAGTGGTGTGAGTCTTGGTAAAGAAGTCAGCAAGCTGTAGAGCTGAAGAGACGAAAGGAAGTGAGATAGAGCCAGACTGCAGATGCTGACGAACAAAGTGACGATCAATCTCAATGTGCTTGGTCCGTTCATGGAAGATAGTGTTATGTGCAATCTGAATAGCACTGTGATTGTCACAATAGAAGGAAGTCGGAGAAGACTGAGGGACGCCCAAGTCAGAGAGAAGACAACGAAGCTAGACAACTTTAGTAGTAGCATGAGCCATAGCATGATACTCAGCTTCAGTAGTAGAGCGAGCAATAACAGTTTGTTTCTTATTTTTCCAAGAGATCAAGGAATCGCTAAGAAACATACAGAAACCAGACATGGACTTGCGATCAGTAACATCACCAGCCCAATCAGAATCAGCATAGGCTACCAAATCTAGAGAGGAAGTAGAGGACAATAGTAAACCCTGAAATATAGTACCTCAAAGATAACGAAGAATTCGAACCAATGCAGCCTAATGTGTGGAGTGAGGAGCAGAGACAAACTAGCTAATCACATGAACAGCATAGGCAAGATCAGAACGAGTAATCGTCAGATAGACTAAGCAACCCACGAGCTCTCGATATAAAGTAGGATCATCCAAAAGAACACCATCAGTAGTGTTGAGCTTTACATTAAGCTCAATGGGGGTATCAGAAATCTTAGTATCAGTAAGACCGGCACGATGAATAACTTCATTGGTATACTTGGCCTAAGAGAGAAAGTAGCCCAGATTCTTCATTTCAAAGGCACGGAAAAGATGCTGTTTGACCTCAGATATAACAAAAAAGTTAGAATCAGTGATGATCATATCATTCACATATAGTAATAACGCTACAAATCTAGCAGAGGTGTGGAGAAGAAATAAAGCAAAGTCCTGGACACAAAGATGAAACCCAAGCTCAATAACAGCAGTCTAAAAGCGATCATACCAAGCACGAGGAGACTGCTTCAGACCATACAGAGCACACCGAAGGGGACAAACCTGTCCAGAGGAATGGTGAAGGTTGGAAGGAGGACGCATGTAAACCTCCTCAGTGAGATGGCCATTAAGAAAAGCATTTTTAACACCCATTTGATAAAGAGGCCAAGAATGAACAACAGCGATAGAGATCAAAGTACGAACAATAGTCATCTTGGCAACAGGAGCCGAGGTCTCCTCATAATCAATATCATACTCCTGTGAGAAACCTTCGGCAACCAGACGAGCTTTGTAGCGCTCAAGAGAACTATCAGAATGAGTCTTGACATTGTAGACTAATTTGCAACCAACCAGATTCTTATCAACAGGCAAATGAACCAACTCCCAAGTACTAATTTTTTGTAAAACAAACAACTCATCCTCCATATCTTGAACCCAATGAGGATCCTGACAGGCCTCCTTGTAAGACTGAGGTTTTGAAAAAGAGTGAATAGCAGATAAAAAAGTACGATAGGAAGCAGAAAAATATATATTAGACCAACCCAACCTGTTCGGAGGATGACGTGCTCGAGTAGGATATCGGTGTGCAGCAGGATAGAGTCGTCAGAAATAGGGGGATCAGCAGCAGGGGCAGAGACAATCGGTAGAGGAAGAGCCTTGCGACGAGAATAAACTAATAACGGAGGAAGAGAAGAAACCGAAGGAGAAGAAGCAGCCATAGGTGAAGCAGGAGGTGAAGATGGAACAAGCTCAAGAGGAACTTTGGAGATGTACTCATCAAACAGGACTTCAGAAGGAAACGAATCAATATGAACCAAATTCTCTTTGGAAACTGGGGCGGTGAGAGGAGGAAGTTGAAAGTAAGGTAGACGTTCGAGAAAGGCAACATGGCGGGAGACATAAAGGCGATGGGAAATAGGGTCATAAAAGCGATAACCTTTCTGAGTGAGATTATAACCCAAAAAGACACATAAAACAGATCGGACACTATGTTTGGTCCTATCTTTATGGGGTAAAAGAACAAAACATGCATTTTCTTTTTAAATTATGATTAATTTTTTTTCTTTAATTATGATATTATTTTAATTATAAATAAGTTTTTATTATGTCTCATACAATATTTTATTATGATATATATATATATATATATATATATATTAATAGAATTCAGATTATTCTAATTATAAAAAATTTGACAAGTCCTGTTTAAATTTTATTTGGAATAATAAATTGTGGTACGGGACATAACCAAATCTGGAATTATACTATTCAATTCTTATAATTTTTTGAATAGAACTCAGATGGTTTGAATTAAGTCCACTCAAGTTACATCTCAATTTCATAACTGAAAGAGATTTAAGTACTAGATAATTTAATGTATGGTTATAACTATTGATGTGAATTATATTTGAAATAAATCTAGATTATATATTTTATTTTAGAGTATTTCTTTTAGTGTATGGTATTAACATTTTATCAATTAGGCCACAAAGTAAGAAGTTTAAAAAGATTATAAATTTTGCATGAAAACTCATGCAATAAAAAATACACAATCATATAAAATTTTCTTGACATATACCATAGTATTATTGTTCTCACAAACTTGGCATGGATCTTAGGTATCTTATTTTGAACATGTTGTCACCCTACTATTATTTAAATCGAGCATTATCCTATCAAATAGTTTTGGCTCCTTCTTAAGTAGGGACAATGTTATCCTTATTTAAAAATAATTTTTCATCTCATTATTTAATTATTTATGTAAAAACTCTTTATCACATTGAATTATTTGGACCCACTTGATAGGATATGAAGTATGGGACATAAAATATAAAATTTGGATAAAATATTTGAAACTGACAACAAATTATAATTAAAATTAAATTGAGAAAAAAAGTCTATTTACATCAAATGTCATTTGAAACCAAGTTATTAGGCACATAAAATAAATTTAAATGCATTTTAAGATTCAAAGATTCAACTCAATAAGCTTACTTTGCATTGTAAAATTTTACAAATTCAATTTAAACTTAATTCACGATCAATTCAACTTGTTTAAAATCGACTTTAATATTGACAAGTTAAATACCTTATACTTATACTTACACCTTACACTTACACTTTTTGTGTAAGTGGCACATGGTGTGCACTTGCACACTTAAGAAAACTCCTTACATCAAATGTCATTTGAAACCAAGTTATTAGGCACATAAAATAAATTTAAATGCATTTTAAGATTCAAAGATTCAACTCAATAAGCTTACTTTGCATTGTAAAATTTTACAAATTCAATTTAAACTTAATTCACGATCAATTCAACTTGTTTAAAATCGACTTTAATATTGACAAGTTAAATTTAAATACATATTACAATATACAAGAGTTTTAGAGATTAAATTTTTTGAACTCTAAAAGTGAAAATTTTGTTGCAAAAGACATTTAAGGACCAATTTCTATCGTCGTCAGAATAGTCGTTAAAAGATTGTCCTGAAAAGTTAAAAATAAAGAATTTAGCGACAAAAAAATTTGAAAATGTCACTAATAAATACACTTTTCGGAACAAAATAATTTGGTCTTAAAAAAAGTTTATTTTTTAAGACAAAAAATTTGGTTCTAAAAAAATAATAATTTATTACTAATATTCAATTTTCGTTGCTAAAAATATAATAATGACACTTTGTAATCAAAATATTTGGTCCCTATAAAATAATTGTCTCTAAATTTTGGTTTTTAAAATTTTAATTTTTTGTAGTGACATTTCAAAACACAAAAATTTAAAATTATAATTAAAACAATGCATTATTTGACCTAACTATACTCAATCACAACCCTAGCTGAGGGTCCTGTATTAACCCAAGATCAATCTCTCTCTCTCTCTCTCTCTCTCTCTATATATATATATATACTAGCGTATGTCCGTACCTAAAGGCACGATGTAAATAATTTTAAGATTAAAATATAGTTATAATTTATACGTATTATATTGAAATTTATGAAGTTTGTGTCTTTTTTTGATAAAGATACTGAAAAAATATATTGAAATATTTTTCTTTTTAAAGAACTTATAACAATTTTGTTTGTATTACACGCTCTACAAAACTCAAATAAAATAACAACTCTCCCTAATCTTAATGCAAATTAAGAAACAAACATATAAGATTTAAAGTTATTTTGCATATCAAAATATAAAAGGCAGTAAAAAAAAGTGTAAACACTGAACAAAAATCAGAAGTTAAAGTTATATTGTCATACACCAAAAAAGTAGGTTAAAACTTTACAAAAAGTGGGTTAAATCTTTACAAAAGATGTGTCAATAACATGCCATACACCAAAAATATGTATGTTTTACAAAAGATGTGTCAATAACATGTCTTCAAATATGTGTTTGCCCAAACTTCCTCCTCATTACTTTCCAAAAAGTCTTTGTATCAACTTGTGTGTATCCTCAATGAGGAATATGCACAACAATCTGGTAATTTATGGAAACAAAAAAAATATAGATTAATACATTTGTTGGAAATATAAATGTCAAAATACTTTGAGATTGAAATTACCTTATTACATCTCCATCGAAACAAGCTAGTCGTATTTCTCCTTTTAAGCTCTATAGATTTTTCGGTCCAATTCTACAAAAGTCCAAATTTCAAATTATTATTAAATTGAAATTTTATAAAAAGTTATATAATCAACAGACACAAATCTACATGGTTACCTTCTAATAAAACGTCATTTAATCTACATAGAATACTACAGCAATACTTCAGGATAAACAATATTTGTAGTAGAATCCAAACTATCTTTAGGGAGGAGAATACTTATTCGATCAAAGGATGTACATCTAGACAATGTCACATATAATTGCCCATGGTTAAACACTAGTATACGCAAATCAACCCCAACAAATTTCACAGATTGTCCTTGAGATTTATTAATGGTCAAGACATATGCCAATCGGACTGGAAATTGACATCTTGTCATTTAGAAAGGCATTTCTGAAGAAGATGGTGTCAAAGATATCCTTGGTATGAATGTCAAATTGCCAAACTTTTCTCCAGTTAAAATTTGAGCTTCAGTTATGCGAGTGTCGCACCTAGTAACCATTAATCTTGTACCATATATAGTCCATCTTTTGGTGCAATGTTTCTCAACAATATTATAGGACAACCCATTTTCAACTCTAACTTAAAAGTTGGCAACCCAAGAAGATCCAATGAATTTAAATTTTCATTAGGATATCTATTTGTAATAGCAGGATCAATTTCATTATCTTCAAACATTTTATCTGCTGCAAGATAAGTATATAATCTCCCTGGAAAGATATTCAACGCAGTAGTATTAATGTCACTGACATCATCGTTACGCGCAGACAGAATTGTGCGTTCAGTTAAAAATGTTGGGGTTGACGTCTCTATCATATTCAATTGTGGATAAACTGTAGAGAGTAATTCATTCAAATCTTGACATTTGTGTATTGTTGATGGAAGGTTAACGATTTCTTGAGGATTGGTCCCAATCTAAAAAAAAAGTGAAATCAATAAAAAAGTAAGTGTAAACACAATTTATTAATTTAAAATAATCTATATAATACAGGTTAAAGTAGTGTTACCTCCATCAAGAAATTTGCAAAATTAACATTTTCATGGCCTTCATGATTCAAGTGCATATTCAAATCCAAAGTCAAGATATATATATGCTTCCATAGAACAGAGTGTCTTAATGATGCATTCACAATTTGCTCACGAACTCCTTTGGGTATAACTGGTAAGATTTGTCGAAAGTCTCCACCAAGAACAACAGTAATACCCTCAAATGGCTTTTCACTATCACAAATATCCTTTAATGTATGATCAACCGCCTCGACACAATGTCTATGTTGCATAGGAACTTCATCCCAAATTATGAGTTTTGTTTCTCTAAATAACTCAGCTTGCAATAATTGTTTGCTAAACCCACAAAGTGAATTTTCTAAGACATCTAACGGAATGGAAAATGTTGAATGTGCAGTGCAACCTCCTACCAGTAACAATGATGCAATTCCAGACGAAGCCACAGTAACAACGATATGTCCAAGGCTGCGACATTTTAATGCAATCGTATTGTGCAGAAATGTTTTCCCTGTTCCAGCACCCCTATTCAGAAAGAAAACAGTTTCTTTATTTTGAAAAACTGAAGAAGTGATTGTGTTATAAGCGTTCCGCTGTCTATTATTGAGACAATCAATAGTAATTTGTGGATCTGCATGTTGTGCCTCACTCTGCAGTTGTTAATGTTCAAATATCAATCGATTACCAATTACTGCACTCCAATTTGCAGTAGGTTGTGGCATGGGTGGAAAGTTAATTAAACTTTTGCCTGATTCATAAAACATTTGATTCAAAAGATGGAGACCATAATCTTCAATTTGAGCCTCAGGCCTCGTTTGGGAACCAGCCTATTTAGCCAAAAAGACAAAAAGTTACTAAAAAAGCCAAAAAGCCAAAAAGTTAACAACCCATACCAAAAAGTCAAAGATTCTCTTTTCTCTCTACTTTTTGCACATCTTTTCGTAAAAAGCCAAAAAGTCATCCCAAACATACTAGTTTTTTTTAGCTCATATTTTTGCCAAATAGCTAAAAAGTTACTAAATTAGCATGTTCCCAAACGAGGCCTCAGTTGGTTTAGATATGACAAACAATGTACAAATCTTATGTGCAAGATCATCATATATATGCGTTGAAAATTGATTCCATAATGCACATGGATTTAGTGGAGAGCACTCGGTGAGAATAATACTATACAATCTCCTCAATTGATATCCAGTTTTTATAACTACAGCCTCTTTCAAGCATTGTATCCATTCTTCATTATCTTCTAAAAGCCCCCATGCAACACATGCTAATTTAAATGTATCATGCACAACATTATCGACCGTGCGTAAAGACTGAAACGGCTTTGGTCCTTTGACAACGGTTAGTAACAAACATAAATAAAATCTTTCACCACAATTAGGGCTAGCAAAGTACATTCTACCAATTGCATATCATCTTTCTCTTGATTTCTATCTCTTTTCTGACTTGAGCTAAACAAAAAGTTGTGGAAATTCTTGATAAGTGAATGGACATTCATCTTCACTAGCAGCACAATATGCAAAGAAGCCAGTCAGAGTTGACATTTGTTGACCAGCTCTAGATTGAATCGTTTCTGATGACTCTTCTGGGTTAAAAACAACGCAATGCATTCCAGGTAAATGAAGTGCCAATCGTACAACTGTTGGCATCTTTGCATGCAAAGGATGACCAAATATTCGCCAAGCAGCTTTTGGAGGTCCAATATACCTTGCATCGAGATATTGTTGAATCCCATTTATCATTCCTAACAGCATCGTTGTACGATCATGACCCTTATAAATGTACTTATGTATATAGTTGACACATCTCATTCTGGCACAAACTTCCACAATTATATGACAGTTGAAAAGTTTTAAAAGATATGCATTGTATGGTACGACATCCCTGTTATCAACTTCTTGCTCCCTCACAGTATGTACTTGACCGTTATTGCGACGACGATAGATAGGGTATCAATCTTGATCCATAGTTGTTGTTTCTATGAAAGCTCGAGGGTATCTCTTAATGCATCTATCATTTTCCATACATGGTTCTTGCGGATTTTGAGCACTACATGGTCCATGCACCATACAATATTTGATAGTTTCAAAAAGCATAGGATCATCTTTTGGGTCTGGAAATTCTACACAGACCAATTTGTCTACTTGAGCATATGTCCGAGTTTTGTCTGGACCCTTGAAAAATAAAAGTGCATGCATATGAGGGAGGCCTCACTTTTGAAATTCAATTGTAAAAACATGTGCAACTTTATTTCCAAACACTTTATTTGTTTCTATCTCCTTCATCAAATGTCACGACCCAAACCCGTCCCTATGGGTCTAGCATCGTAACCGGCCAGTAATCCGTGATTACCGAAGGCCTGCTTAACAGTAATGATAGTAATACAGAGTAAAGGGGCTGGCGAAAGCCAAAACAGTAGATAAAAGATGTCCAATGAGCTGTGACAGTCTGAATGTAAAAAGACTTTTTATAAACATGCCACATTGATAACTAAAACATATGTTCATGCGACATATACACAAACATTCATGTCAGGGACCAAATCCCTAACTCTAACTGTACAGTCAAGTCTTAAACATTTATTACAAAACAGAGACAAGAGGGTGAAACTAAGACACCCCAAAACAGCCTTAGCTTAAACAAACTTGGAACCTCGAAGTGAGGCGCAATGGTTGGCTTGACAAAACAAAAGCTTAACCTGACGCTCCTAGCATCGGTCTGGTGCCTGGACACCTACATATAAATATAAACAGTGAGCTAAAGCCCAGTGAATAACATATGCGTAAAGGGGTTAAGAATGAATGTCCTTTCAGTAATTAAAACAGTCAATTGTATTAGTTATTCAATTAGTGGCTCATATTTCAAGCCATAACAGTCATTTAGGAAACATAAAGTCATATGTGGCACATCCAATAGCAAAGCAGTGCAGTAGGTCTTAACAGACCGAACAGTCAGTTGATGGCCATCAAACAGTGAACAGTAGTGGTCCCAACATTGGAACCGACAGAGATCTCTATAACAGTAGCAGTAACAGTAACAGTAGGTTGCTATGGATGCTATGAGTACAGTTTACAAATAGGACAAATATTCATTCATTGAACACTAACATTTCAGTAAGCAGTAAAGTTGATTATTCAGAAAATAATCATAATTGAACATATCTTTACAACATTGTTACTCACAGAGCACTGGGCTATAGACAAGCTAACGAGCGTCCTCGGATGCCAACCCTACAGTGTAATAGAACGAACACATACTCGGGATCAATAACTTAGCCCCTAACTATACATGGTGTGGTTCTATAACATTATCCTCATTAAGATGCCTTAAACTTGGCCTAGGAATGCCTAGGATGGAATAAGGATGCCAAAATGCACTTTAAAACACTTTTCAAATTTTTGCTGAAACATGGGTCTCGCTCGAGCATGGCTTTCTACGCTTGAGCGAGCGTGCCAAAACAGAGGGGTCGCTCGAGCGTGGACTTCCTCGCTCGAGCGGTCTGTAAAAATGTAAAAAGTGCTGGATGTTGAAAATCTCCGCTCGACGCTCGCTCGATGCTCGCTCAAGTGTGAGACACAATCCTCGCTCGAGCGTAGGTTCCTTCGCTCGAGCGTGCGTCTGCACACGCAGAAAACCTGAGAGCTTGCAATCTACGCTCGAGCCAACATTCCTTCGCTCGAGCGGAGCTCTAAACAAAAGATGGTCACTCTAGTGTGGAAGCCAAAATCTGGAATTTCCAGATTTGCCTTCCAAACTCAAACTAAGCATTCAACACATCAAAACTCAACCTTTTGGGCCAATTTTCTGGAAAACACTTGCAAACTCATACTACAACATGTTTTGAAGATCAATTTTGTAAAATCAAGCCCAAAGGTGAGACAATTGAACACAATTTCAAAGAAACTTTCATAAACAATACAAGAACTTAACATGCATGAGTTCTAATGGACTCCAATGCTCCAAATCATGATCAAATGTTAGATTGAGCTCAAAATCAAGGTGAATTCATGGACTACAACCAAAATATGAACTTGCATGTAAGAATTTTGATGAAGAACAACTTCAAAATGCTATGATATGAACATGCATGCATGAATTAGCTCACAATTCAACTCTTTAAATTAATTCTTGAATTTAAAGTCTAAATCTCCATGAACCATGCAAGAAACAACTTAATTTCATAATGAAGAAGGTGAATTCCTACCTTATGTCTTGAATTCTAGATGTGGAAGCTCAAATATGCAAATTCCCTTCAATTCTTCTAAGTTCAAACAATTCTTGATGAATTCAATCTCCTACCAAGTCTCTCTCTCTCTATCTCTCACGGTTTTGGTCTAGGAAAAGTAATGAAGAGTGATGCCAAGCATATATAAATCAAGACTAAATAAAGGGCCTAGCATTGTCCACTTAATGGCAATAAGGTAATTACTTGAACTAATGCGATTTAACATTATTTAATCGAATTTAATCGTTCCAAATCAAATTTTAATTAAACCTACCATAAAATCACATAAATTCTAATTAGCATAAAATACCAATCAATTTCTGAATCGGTCGCCGATAAGGCTTTCAATTCGTAGTTTGAAATTAAAACACAAATAGATCAATTAATGGCAGACAGATAGAAATGCTATTAAAGTATTACATTCATGCAATCAATTTAGAATTTCAATCTGATCAATTACTTATCATGCTTAATCAGAGATCAGCACTAATCAGAGGTGAGGGTTGTCACAGTCTTCCCTGCTTAAAAGAGTTTGGTCCTCCAAACTCGGATTACCTTCATTTTGGAAGAATACTAGATTCAAGGAGAGCAGTTCAAGATATCTTTTCATCATATCGTCTTCCCTTTCCCAAGTGGCATAAACGCCACCATGGTTTTGCCAATCCACCTTCACTAACGGAATTTCTTTATTTCTCAACTTCTTGATTCGTCGGTTTACAATCTGAATAGGTCGTTCTTCATAAGTGTAGTCATCACTCAGCACTACACGGATAGGCTCAATAACATAGAAGGGATCCCAAAGATAGTCCCTCAACATTGAAATATAGAAGACGTTATACATATGCTCCATTTCAGGAGGAAGCGCTACTTGATACGCCACCGGATTAATCTTTTCAATGATCTCATACGGTCCAACATACCTCGGCGCTAGTTTACCCTTAACTTCAAAATGAGTCTGCCCTTTCATTGGTGTCACTTTAACAAAAACATGGCCACCCACTTCATATGCCCTGTCTCGCCTTCGAACATCCGCATAATTTTTCTGTCGGCTTTGTGCGGTTTTCAATCTCTGTTGAATTAGTTTCACCTTTTTCGTGGTCTCATGTGCAATCTCGAGCCCAAGCAAAGGCCCATCTCTAACTTTTGCCCAACAGATAGGAGATCGACATTTTCTGCCATATAAAGCCTCGAAAGGCGCCATACCAATGCTCGAGTAAAAGCTGTTGTTGTGGGCAAATTCAGCTAAAGGTAAATGGCTTTCCGAATTTCCTTGGAAATCAAGAACACACATACGCAGTAAATCCTCTAGAGTCTGGATGGTCCTTTCTGACTGGCCATCTGTCTGAGGATGGTAGGCACTACTCAGTTTCAATTCAATACCCAATGCTATTTGAAGACTTTGCCAAAATCTCAATGTAAACTTCGAGTCCCTATCAGAAACAATAGATACAGGCACTCCATGCAATCTAACAATCTCGTCAATATAAATTGTAGCCAATTTGTCCGCATTATAGATTGTTTTGACAGGTAAGAAGTGAGCAGATTTAGTCAATCTATCAACAATAACCCAAATTGAGTCCATACCTTTACTGGAGCGAGGTAAACTGACAATGAAATCCATAGTAATATGTTCCCATTTCCACTCCGGTATTGGTAAGGGCTGAAGTAAGCCTGCGGGTCGTTGATGTTCGGCTTTGACTTGTTGGCAGTGTAGACATTTCGATACAAACTCGGCAATTTCTTTCTTCATTCCCGACCACCAAAAGTTAAGTTTCAAGTCTTAGTACATTTTTGTATTTCCTAGATGGATGGAAAGTTTCGAATTGTAGCCTTCCCGCAAAATTCATCTTTTCAGTTCGGAATCATTCGGTACACACAACCTTCCTTGAAACTTCAACACACTGTTTTCAAATTTAAAGTCCGGCCTTGGTTTGGATTCCTGTTCATCAATGATCTTTTTTAGATAGTCATCTTGGCGTTGTTTTTCTGTAATCTCCTCAATAAGTGTCGGTTGAGCAGAAATAGCAGCCAATGTTCCACCTTGTTCACGCAAAACAATCTCAACTTCAAATTTTTCAAGGTCACATAGCAATTCTTTCTGTCCAGTGAGTAAACAGGCAAAATTCCCAATTGATTTCCGACTCAATGCATCAGCAATGGTGTTGGCTTTTCTCGGATGGTACAAAATTTGTAAGTCATAGTCTTTTATCAGTTCTAACCATCTCCGCGTCCTCATGTTTAACTCTTTCTGTGTAAAGAAATATTTTAAGCTCTTGTGATCGGTGTACACCTCACATGTTGCCCCATATAGGTAGTGGCGCCAAATTTTCAATGCAAAGACCACTACGGCAAGTTCTAAATCATGAGTAGGGTAGTTCTTTTTATGCGGTCTCAGTTGTCGGGAAGCATACACAATAACTTTACCATTCTGCATTAAAACACATCCCAAACCCTTATAAGAAGCATCACTGAAAATAGTAAATCCATTCGTACCTAAGGGTAAGGTAAGAATCGGTGCAGTCACAAGTCGAGTCTTTAATTCTTGAAAAGCTGATTCTCTTTGATCGGTCCAGTCAAATGATATTCCCTTTTGAGTCAACTGAGTCAATGGTAGAGCAATTTTGGAGAAGTCTTTCACAAATCTTCTGTAATACCCAGCTAAGCCTAAGAAACTTCGGTTTTCAGTAACATTAGTCAGTCTAGGCCAGTTCACTGCTGCTTCAATCTTCTGTGGGTCAACTGAGATGCCATCCTTACTAATTACATGTCCCAAAAACATAACATTATCAAGCCAAAATTCACAATTTGTCAGTTTAGCATACAGTTTCTGTTCTCTTAAGGTCTGCAAGGCAATTCTCAAATGACGTTCATGTTCTTCCCTATTCTTGGAATAAATCAAAATGTCATCTATGAAAACAACCACAAAGTCATCGAGGAATGGTTTGAAAATTCGGTTCATAACGTCCATAAATGCAGCAGGCGCATTAGTAACTTCAAAAGGCATAACAAGAAATTCATAATGTCCATACCTCGTTCGAAAGGCAGTCTTTTCGATGTCCCCTGGTTTGACTTTCAACTGGTGGTATCCAAATCTAAGGTCAATTTTGGAGAAAACGTGGGCACCCTGTAACTGGTCAAACAAATCATCAATACGAGGCAATGGATATTTGTTTTTCACTGTTACCTTGTTCAGTTCACGGTAGTCAATGCAGAGTCTTAGTGAGCCGTCTTTCTTTTTCACAAATAAAACTGGTGCGCCCCACGACGAAGTACTGGGCCTGATGAACTTCTTATTTAACAATTCCTGCAGCTGAACTTTCAGTTCTTTCAATTCAGTAGGTGTCATCCTGTAAGGAGCTTTAGAAACTGGTTGTGTACCTGGTAACACTTCAATGGTGAACTCAATCTCCCTATCAATCAAATCCCCTGGCAAATCATCTGGAAAAACATCTGGGAATTCTCTGACTATGGGAATACTGTCCACGTTAGCTTTAATATCAGTAGGTACAGTCAATATGCAACATAGATACCTTTTACATCCTTTTTTAATCAATTTAAAAGCTTTCATGGATGAAATTAGATATGGGGGAGGTACTACACCAACTCCGTTAAACACAAATTCAAGCAATCCAGGTGGACGGAAAACAATTTGTTTCGTTACACAGTCTATGGTAGCATGATATTTTGTTAACCAGTCCATTCCCAAAATTACATCGAAATGATCAATGTTCAAAGGCAGTAAATCAATATACAAATGCACATCCCCAACAACAATCTCATATGCAGGACACATATAAGCACAAGTCATGGATCCCCCAACGGGTGAGGATACAGCTAACAAATAGTTCATGGGTTCCAGTGGTCTATTCAATTTTCGTGAGAAATAATGCGAGACAAATGAATGTGCAGACCTCGAATCAATCAAAATATAAGCATTTTGAGCACAAATTGAGAGTATACTTGACACAACTGCCTCGGTATTCTGCACATCTCCCGGCACAAGTGCAAACACCCGGCCTTGCCTTAAAGGCTCCTTTCCAGTAGCTTTGGGGTTGGGTTTTCGTGGGGCAGTTGATGCTGCGGCACTAGCTGCAGCTTTACTATTGCCTTGAGACGTGGAAGGGCAATCTTTAACCATGTGGCCCACCTTGCCATACCTGTAACAAGCACCAGAAATTTTATAACAAACCCCTTTATGCCTTTTTCCACATTCAGAGCAGGGTGGTATGGAACTGCTTCCTTGACTAGAGCTGGTTGTTAACCCTGTATTCTGCTTCTTATTCGATGAGTTATTTTGGCCTTTCTTAAACTTAAAGCCCCATCTCATACCGCGCCACTCGGTCGCGGGTGTTTTAGTCTGTTTCAATGCTTCGATATTCGACTCAGCTATTATTGCTCGGTCAAGAACATCCATATATTTAAGTAACTTCAAAACATTAATTCAATCAAGTATCTCGACATTAAGGCCGCCTTCAAACTTTCTGGCCTTTTTATAATCAGTGTCCACCATGTGTGGTGCATATCTGGCGAGTTTGATGAATTTAGATTCATACTCCGCTACCGACATAGTACCTTGTTTCAACTGTTCAAACTCAGTCACTTTGCGGTCTCGGACACACTAGGGAAAGTATTTTTTAAAGGACTCCTTAAATTGAGCCCAAGTTATAGCATTGTTGGTGTCATGGACGAGCATCCACGACCGTCTAACCTCTTCTTGTAGAGTGAAGGTAGCCAGTAACACCTTATGTGCTTCAGAACACAGAAACACTTCAAACAATTTTTCGGTTTCAAGAACCCATGCTTCGGCCTTTAATGGTTCAAGGCCTCCTTGGAATGATGGTGGTTTCATTTTGCTGAACTTCTGCGTCAGAGCAATTATATCATCATTAACATTTGGTTCTGGCTGTACTGGAGGAGGTGAGGGCTGTTGGTTCTGTTGTTGCCTTAGGGTTTCAGTCAACAATTCAACTGTTCTTTCTAACCTTGCCATTCTTGCCTTAGATGATTCAGATTCATCGGCATTTCTTGCGTTGTCCATTTCACTATAGGCAATATGGTAAATAATAAACATAAGAAGTTGCTAACTTAATCATATTAGCACATTAGCACATATATTCATATCATAGCCACACACACTTTCTCATGCTCATGCAATGCCCTAATAACTTTTCTAGGACATCCTATAGCTCATTTGGACACGTGTGTGCGGTATAACTCGTGTTTGGTATCGCTCTGATACCATTCTATCACAACCCAAACCCGCCCCTATGGGTTTAGCATCGTAACCGGCCAGTAATCCGTGATTACCGAAGGCCTGCTTAACAGTAATGACAGTAATACAGAGTAAAGGGGCTGGCGGAAGCCAAAACAGTAGATAAAAGATGTCCAATGAGCTGTGACAGTCTGAATGCAAAAAGACTTTTTATAAACATGCCACATTGATAACCAAAAGATATGTACATGCGACATATACACAAACATTTATGTTAGGGACCAAATCCCTAACTATAACTGTACAGTCAAGTCTTAAACATTTATTACAAAACAAAGACAAGAGGGTGAAACTAAGACACCCCAAAATAGCCTTAGCTTGAACGAACTTGGAACCTCGAAGTGAGGTGCGATGGTTGGCTTGACAAAACAAGAGCTTAACCTGACGCTCCTAGCATCGGTCCGGTGCCTGGACACCTACATATAAATATAAACAGTGAGCTAAAACCCAGTGAGTAACATATGCGTAAAGGGGTTAAGAATGAATGTCCTTTTAGTAATTAAAACAGTCAATTGTATCAGTTATTCAATCAGTGGCTCATATTTCATGCCATAACAGTCATTTAGGAAGCATAAAATCATATGTGGTACATCCAATAGCAAAGCAGTACAGTAGGTCTTAACAGACCGAACAGTCAGTTGATGGCCATCAAACAGTGAACAATAGTGGTCCCAACATTGGAACCGACAGAGATCTCTGTAACAGTAGCAATAACAGTAACAGTAGGTTGCTATGGATGCCACGAGTACAGTTTACAAATAGGACAAACATTCATTCATTGAACACTAACATTTCAGTAAGCAGTACAGTTGATCATTTAGAAAATAATCATAATTGAATATATCTTTACAACATTGTTACTCACAGAGCACTGGGCTATAGACAAGCTAACGAGCGTCCTCGGATGCCAACCCTACAATGTAACAGAACGAACACACACTCGGGATCAATAACTTCGCCCCTAACTATACATGGTGTAGTTCTATAACATTATCCTCATTAAGATGCCTTAAACTTGGCCTAGGAATGCCTAGGATGGAATGAGGATGCCAAAATGCACTTTAAAACACTTTTCAAATTTTTGCTGAAACAGGGATCTCGCTCGAGCACGGCTTTCTACGCTCGAGCGAGTGTGCCAAAACAGAGGGGTCGCTCGAGCATGGACTTCCTCGCTCGAGCGATCTGTAAAAATGTAAAAAGTGCTGGATGTTGAAAATATCCGCTCAACACTCGCTCGATGCTCGCTCGAGCGTGAGACACATTCCTCGCTCGAGCATAGGTTCCTTCGCTCGAGCGTGCGTTTGCACACACAGAAAACCTGAGAGCTTGCAATCTACGCTCGAGCCAGCATTCCTTCGCTCGAGCGGAGCTCTGAACAAAAGATGGTCACTCGAGCATGGAAGCCAAAATCTGGAATTTCCAGATTTGTCTTCCAAGCTCAAACCAAGCATTCAACACATCAAAACTCAACCTTTTGGGCCAATTTTCTGGAAAACACTTGCAAACTCATACTACAACATGTTTTGAAGATCAATTTTGTAAAATCAAGCCCAAAGGTGAAACAATTGAACACAATTTCAAAGAAACTTTCATGAACAATACAAGAACTTAACATGCATGAGTTCTAATGGACTCCAATGCTCCAAATCATGATCAAATGTAAGATTGAGCTCAAAATCAAGGTGAATTCATGGACTACAACCAAAATATTGACTTGCATGTAAGAATTTTGATGAAGAACAACTTCAAAATGCTATGATATGAACATGCATGCATGAATTAGCTCACAATTCAACTCTTTAAATTAATTCTTGACTTTAAACTCTAAATCTCCGTGAACCATGCAAGAAACAACTTAATTTCATAATGAAGAAGGTGAATTCCTACCTTATGTCTTGAATTCTAGATGTGGAAGCTCAAATATGCAAATTCCCTTCAATTCTTCTAAGTTCAAACAATTCTTGATGAATTCAATCTCCTACCGAGTCTCTCTCTCTATCTCTCACGGTTTTGGTCTAGGAAAAGTGATGAAGAGTGATGCCAAGCATATATAAATCAAGACTAAATAAAGGGCCTAACATTGTCCACTTAATGGCAATAAGGTAATTACTTGAACTAATGCGATTTAACATTATTTAATCTAATTTAATCGTTCCAAATCAAATTTTAATTAAACCTACCATAAAATCACATAAATTCTAATTAGCATAAAATACCAATCAATTTCTGAATCGGTCGCCGATAAGGCTTTCAATTCGTAGTTTGAAATTAAAACACAAACAAATCAATTAATGGCAGACAGATAGAAATGCTATTAAAGTAGTACATTCATGCAATCAATTCAGAATTTCAGTCTGATCAATTACTTATCATGCTTAATCAGAGATTAGCACTGATCAGAGGTGAGGGTTGTCACATCAAACATTTTCTCTTCAACTCAAAAACACGGGCAATTAAATCAGGACGATCAATAGGTTTTTGATATGGTAATGATGCTGAAGTAATTTCTGGCCAATTGGGATTTGCAGTCATGGTAAGAAAAATATATGGGTGTTGGTTGTGTCGTGTGATAACAATTGAATCTTGAAAGATTTCAAGCATATATCTAGGACTACCAATAAATGAAGATGGCAAAACAAACCTTTGACCAATTTGTCCAAGTCGCACATAATCTGGATCCATATCTGACAACTCTTGGTAAAGCTCAGCTCGAAGTTTCCCTTGATTAAGCTTGTAGTATGTCAATCGATTTTGCTCAGTTGCAGCCCAAGCATCAACCAAAAACTCTTGAAATAGTTTCCCACCTCTCAAAATTGTTGAATACTCTGTGGGTCGTTCAAACAAACGATAACTATAAAAATTCATTTGAGTAAGTCGATCAGTTGAAGGTCAATCATACTGAACATTCCACAATTTCAACTCGGGTTCCCATCCAAACTCACCATATGGAAATAATAGAACATAATGTAATGGCAAGTATGCTGGGTGACATTCATTAATTTGCATCAACTCATTATTTCCTCGGAAATATAAGATAATATCTCTCATTCCATTTACCTCTATTGCATCACTTGGTATTACAATTGCAATCTCATCTGTAGTTGGTAGGTTATACCGACGTCGATCAGTTATTGAATTGTAATGAAGATGAGCAGGTAGATTGTGTCCTGGCGAGTCTAATTGATGTAAAATAGCATGAGTCTGGCGATATTTATCTACAAATGCATTGACTTGCAACAAACTATCCTGAATAGTTTTGAGAACATCCCTTCTTAAGTTAGTATTTCTACGATTACGAATTTCTAAAGCTGAATAAGGGTCATAGATATACAGCTGAGCATAACTCGCATCTTGCCCTGGTTGTAGTTGTAGTGATCCTGTTCGATGTCGCAATTCCCCATGAATTGTGAATGATGTAGGGCCCCTTCCACTGAGTACTCTAGGATCCAATGTAGCACCAAGACTCGTAAAAGCATTGGCTGCATTGTACACTCGAGTATAACTTCGAAAGGATTTTGATTGATCATTATTCCCATCATGCAATGCCTGAAGTGGTGGAGGGGGTGTAATAAGTAAAGGTAGCCTAATCTTTCCTTCCAAACAATCAGTTTCGAATAAGGGACGCTTTATAGATGATTTTGTCAATTTTTCATCCATCTAATATAAGGCTGAACAATAAGAACATAATACATACATCTTGCCAAGATAATGGCGGCAAGAATCTTTGTGTGCCCGGGCGTCAATTGATATACTCGTTGGCAGATCTTCTAATTCATCATCAGTACATAGATCTTGTTGAAGAAATCGATTTATAGGAGTAAACCTACAAATATTTGTGTATAAATAAAATTCTATAAAACAAAACGGTATGAGTAAAAGTATGTATTTCAAGATAGAAAACGAACATGTAGAATGATGGGTAGCCATTGTTCGTTTTTGTGCCGAATGAGAATCTTCAGTTATTGTTTCCCACTCCAAGCGAGTGCGATCGCGACGAATTGGTGTTAAAGAACGTTGTCTTAGTTGAACACATTCTTCTAATCCCTCTTGTTCTCGTTGCAAGCATTGAAATTCAAAGTATGACTTTTCAATTTTTTCACGCTCTCGCCGTGCACGTTGGGCCAATATAGCTTTTGATATTACATTATCATTTTGTGCCTAAAATGAAAATATTTTATCATTGAAGCAAAATATGTGAATATTTTGTGATTAAAATGAAACTATCTTCTTATTTCTTCCCTTTCTCTTAATTTTGTTTTCTATTTTATTTGTTTTATACCTTTAATAGTATTATCTTTATTTCTTTCTTTCTTATTTTTTCCCTTTCTATCTTCTTATTTCTTCCCTTTCCCTTTCCCTTTCTTTGTTTTTTATTTTATATATTAAATAAGAATTAAAAACCTATCTTATTTAGTTTCTCCTTTCTTTATATATTTTTTCTTTATTCCTTCGTTTCTTTTTTCCTATTCTCTTTATATAAGTAGCAACTTATGGATGGCACATTATAAATGCACATGTATCCATGCAAAATAAAAATAAATAAATTTGAAAAACACATACAAATAATAGCAACTTACAGGAAAACATATTACAATCATTCTACAAAAACAACATAAAACAATAAATTCATTTTATACACTCATATCTTTTAACTATTCAAAATTTTGATTATTTTTGCATCATATTTTTAAAAAAGAATATATACCACTTTACATGCATTTGTCATTCTCTTGCTAGAAGGAGCCATCTTTTCTTTTCCTTTAAACATTGGGTTGACCTTTTCTTTTTCTTTTGCCTAACAAATATAAATAAAATATTCAAAAGATTAAAAAAATCTTATATAATCTTATATAAATAAAATATATACAATGTTTGACTTGATTTTGTACTTACTGCACGAACATGGATAACATTAAGGTTGTGCTCATCACGGATGACCACACCAACATTTCTACATGGAGTTGTAGGATGATGCCTACAGAAATAGATTGTGAACAAATTAAAACCTATATAATAAAGTGGTAATAATAAGAGTAAAAAATTTAAGATTATCTTGGGTAAAAAATTCTTTTTCTTTTACCAATTTGGTGTTAAAGAAGGTTGTCTTGGGTTAATACATTCATTCGATCTTTCTCTTTCTCGTTCTCGTCGTAGGCATTGTCCCAATTGGTATGCAGAACATGGCTTTTGATTTTTTTCATGTTCTCGTCGTGCACGTTGGGCCAATGCAGCTTTTGATAACACATTATCATTGTGTGCCTAAAATGAGAATATTATATAAGAAGGTACATAAAATGTGAAGATTAACTAACTTGCTTCCCTTTCATCATGTATTTTTTCTTCCTTTTAACTAACTTTTCCTCTTCACTCGGTTAAGTTGTTAGTCATATAAGAACCAATGCATGTATTGATGAAATTTAAAAAATGAGGGAAAAATAATTTGAAAACACATTAAGCACACAAAACTGCAGACTCACTATGCACGCACTTATTGGTTTAAAGACACTACCCATCTTTTTACAAAATATACGTTGAAAAGGTAAATATTAGATCATTGGATATGTAAAATGTGAATATTAGCGTGTAATGTTTTGTACTTTCCTTTTCACTCTTTTTGTTGTTTCTGTTATATTAAAATGCATTTTTATCTTTTTCTTCTTTCCTTAAGAACTTCTTATAAGAAAAATAAAAATTAAAAAAAATTATATTAGATCATTGGGTACGTAAAATGTGAATATTAGCGTGTAATGTTTTGTACTTTCCTTTTCACTCTTCTTGTTGTTTCTGTTATATTAAAATGCATGTTTGTCTTTTTCTTCTTTCCTTAAGAACTTCTTATAAGAAAAATAAAAATTAAAAAAAATTATATTATGTAGTTTCCTTTTCATCACATATTTGTTCTTTCTTCTTATTTTCTTTTTTCGTTTTTTTCTATTAAATTTTTATTATGCTATGTTGTAGATGCATATTAATGTTCAAATAGACAAACATGTTCATACAAATTAAAAATTCAAATAGACAAATAGACAAACATATAAAAAATTCAAATTAATGTTCATACAAATGCATTACCATGTTGTATAAATGTTTACTTTAACATGCTTCAGAAAAACATTTCACATTCAATAAAAAGAATTGAATAAATTTTTGAAAAAAGAAACTTTTGAAAAATGTACATAAAAAAGAGTATATGACACTATGCAATTCCTAAAAAAATCTATATAATATTCAAAAAAGAAACTTTTAAAAAGGTGCATAAAAAAAAAAAAAACAAACAAACAAACAAACAAACATAAACTCTTTTGCCATATTTTTCATAAATGTTAAAATGCCAAGTCTCTGAAATTTTTCGTTTAATTAGGAACTCTAGATATTCAAAAAAAATTATGAAAAATATTTATCATCTATACAACAGAAAGCACTAAAATATTTATAAAATATTTATAAAAAAATATTCAAAAAAAAAATCATCTGTACAAAACATAGAATATTATACTCCTTCAAAAAAAAAAAAACACATAAACTCTCTTGCCATATTACATATAAATGTTAAAATGCAAAGTCTTTCAAATTTTTCTTTTAATTAGGAACTCTAGATATTCAAAAAAAAATTAAATAAAAAAACAATCCCTTTCTTTTTAGAATCACACAACAAATATACTACATTTGAATGGTATAATTTATTTTTTTTTATAACAAAATGTTAAATACATTTTTTTGAGTTAAGTTAAATACTTGGTGAATTTGATTCAAAGCAAAACGGATTATGTTAAATACTTGCATTAAGTTAAATACTTGTAAGTTTAATACATTTTTTTTCATGAAGACAACTAAAGTAATACACACATATATACATTCACTAAAGTAATATTTTTATTTTGTATACAAATTTGATTCCAAGCAAACCTTTGGGTTAAGTTAGAACTTCTGGAAATTTAATAGGCGAAAGGGATCAATTTTGACTCTAGAGTAAAGATACATGCCCCTGTTTGTGGGTATAATTAACCACTAATCCTAAGAAATAGCTTGAATACTTTCTTGATTACTAATGGAAAAACAACCATACCTACTGCTTGATGGAATTACCTTCCAGAAATGTTGGAGGGAAGTTTTTATTTCCATGAAGTGTGGGCACACACTGTGTGCCTGAAACAATTAGATCAATCATGATAGTTTTTTAAATTTGAAGCAATTAAATCTTTCAATCGCTCGATACTAATGAGAGTGGAATTGCAATTAAACCCAAAACCACCCCCAAGTGTGTTATTCCCTTTATAATATAGAATAGACAGAGTGCACCATTGATACTATTCATATAATGCCAAGAAGAGTGTGTTATTCCCTTAATTTTACATTGATACTACATGGCCCTGTTTGAAATTCATATATTAAATCTGGTGCACTCTGTCACCCCCAAATGTGTTATTCCCTTAATTTCAACCTGCCCTTTATAATATATGAATTTAAATTCGACTCTACCATTGATACTATTCTTCACCATTGATACTAAACTCTAAAATCTGATGAAAGTTTTAAGTATTCATGGGAAAATATGTAAAATCTGTTGGGTTGGTTGGTTTCTATAGCTTTGTAATAAAACTAAAAAATGTTGTGATGGGTTTCTCCAAAGTTACAAAAAGTTGCTTCAATTTGTTTGCCTCAAAAGCATATCAAGCTGAAAGTATGGAGTTTATCATATGTATGGAGTTTATGTAATTTAAAAAAGAAAAAAAAATAGTGGTACAAAGAAAGCAACCAAAGAAAGTAACAACTTGATAGCAACAATTACTTTGGGCTTTGTTTAAAAGGAAAGGAAAAAAAAATTAAATTTATGAAAATATCACCTAGGAGAAATTATTCTTTTACCCAGCCAAAAACAGGAAACTAAATAGAAAAATATAGAAATATAGAAAAACACATATAAATAAACAGGAAACCAAATAGAAAAACACAAATACTATCAGTTTAGAGCAAACATATCTGTTTAGAGCAAAACAAATCCTATAGACTACTGTTAACACCATAAATCTGCAATTTTTATTATTATTTATTATTTATATAATTGCAGGACACGTGGCATCCTCTTATTCATTTGGAAGTTAAAAGAAGTTATAGAGATAATGGAGAATATGAAGGACAAAGTGGATGAGTGGGAAGACAAAGTGGATGAGTGGAAGGACACATGGCAAGACAAGAATGAAGATGGAAGAAATGGGTAGTTACTAAGTAGTTATTGCTGTATTTTTTCTTCTATAAATAGCCATTAATGGCTACATTGTAAAAGACCCAGAACTTAAATCAAAGACAATTGATTTCAATATTTCTTGTCATTTTCCTTATCTTAGGAGTAGTTTAACATAGATTTATATTTCGAAGCATTTATTTTCAGCATTTCCATTTCGAAGCATTTTATGCACTTCCTTTTGTCGAAGCATAGGAGTAGAGGTACGTAATTATTACTTTGATTGTTCACTCAATCATCTTTCTCCGTTCCCCATTCTTCTTTTAATTTTTCTTTTCTTTACACTTGGCAATCTTGAAGTCCTCTTCGTTGAGGCAAAAGAACCGTCAACACAATCGCTTGATAATTGGCTTGAATTTAATCTGTAAGGATTTTTCAATCCTTGCTGGCACGCTCGCATTTATGATATTTTCCTTCGTAAGAAAGAGAAATTTTGGATCTTCAAGAAGAGATCTATTTTCTTGATGAAATAAACTTTCATCCCTTACAATATTATTTGGTGGAAGAAAAAAAAGACCATTTAATTGGAGAAATTCATCAACTTGATATGGAAATTCACCAATGGAATGATGAGTTATCAACTCTCACTACCAAGTCTTTAACTGGGGCTTTAATGGTCGGAATTGTTGAATTTTTTCAGAATTTTTCCATGATTAAAAATAGCAAAAGCAAAGAATTGATTTCATCAATGGCTCGGGGGTTCAAGAGTTCGTTTTAAAAGAGCCAAATTATGAAATTAACACAACGAAAGAGCATGTTCTTGAGCCAAATTTGGCTAAGAATGATGTTCCATGTATGACTCGAGGGGTCCAAAAACCAAATTTTAGAGAGTCAAGTCATGAAAATAATATATCTATGGGTGATTTTCATAATCCATTAATGGCTAACATGGAAAAACAACCCACTTTGCCAAATAATTATGAAAACCTATTCGGCAAAGTCATGTTTTTAAAACAAACATGGTCAAGAATAATGAACAAGCCACTGTTCATGAATTCAAAAATTTTGACATTTTTCAAAATGTCAAAAAGTATAAATTTTCATGGTCATACTATACCATGACTTTTGGTGTTCAAAATCCTTTTTGGATTTGTGGTTCACATCAAAATATAATTATGATGATGTGGCTAATAAAATTAACAAATTGTTCTTATGAGTTCGAAGCACTAAGAACAAGGGATGACCATTTAAAATGCATGAACTTGGCTAGAAAAAGCCTGTGCATTTAAATAAATGGGTGAGAATGGCTTATCTTTTCAAATTGATGGCCAATTGTTTGTATGTACACAATCAAAGCATCGAAAATACATTCGAAGCATCAAGAGTTGTTTCGAAGGTTGATTACTTCACATTCGAAACTGCATAAAGCTTTGAAGATACATTCGAAACATCAAGAGTTGTTTCGAAAGTTGATTACTTCACCTTCGAAACTGTGTAAAACTTTGAAAACTTTCGAAATGTGTACATCTCTTCAAATATATGTAAAATGACAATTAATTAGTTGTCGAATAATGCCTGTTTTTGGCATCATAAGTTGGCTCGAAGAACAACAGTTTTGGTGTCTTCGAAGAATTAATAATTGGTTCGAAACACAAAATTAATATTTCCATTAATTATGTGTGAACCAGAACATATAAGTTTTGAATAAACCACAATGGTTGGCCAAAAACAGCTTCGAAAGCCGTTTTGCCATAAGTTGCTTCGAAAGCCGTTTTGCCATAATTTTGTAAGCTTCGAAACACTCTATCTTGTATCAACAACAGCTACGAAGAAATAATAATGGTTGTTGTGAACTTTCGAAGCTTCGTCGAGTATTTTTGATGATGTAATTCGTCTTTGGTCGGTTCCATCGACCTTCGAAGAATGATTTTGGTCCTTTATATCACTTTCGAAGCTTGTTACTAGTAATAATTCGAGTCATCTTGTCATAATTTCATACTCATTCGAAGCACTTTATTGGTGTTGTTACATCATTCGAAGCACTTTGCTGCTTAGGTTAGTCATGTGCTTGGTTCGGCCCTTCAAAAATTCAAAGAAATATCATTTTTAAGGGTCGCGGGGGGTAATGTTAGCACCATAAATCTGCAATTTTTATTATTATTTATTATTTATATAATTGCAAGACACGTGGCATCCTCTTATTCATTTGAAAGTTAAAAGAAGTTATAGAGATAATGGAGAATATGAAGGACAAAGTGGATGAGTAGGAGGACAAAGTGGATGAGTGGAAGGACACATGGCAAGACAAGAATGAAGATGGAAGAAATGGGTAGTTACTAAATAGTTATTGCTGTATTTTTTCTTCTATAAATAGCCATTAATGGCTACATTGTAAAAGACCCAGAACTTAAATCAAAGACAATTGATTTCAATATTTCTTGTCATTTTCCTAACCTCTTCGTTGAGGCAAAAGAACCGTCAACACAATCGCTTGATAATTGGCTTGAATTTAATCTGTAAGGATTTTTCAATCCTTGCTGGCACGCTCGCATTTATGATATTTTCCTTCGTAGGAAAAACACTTTGGCAATCTTGAAGTCCTCTTCGTTGAGGCAAAAGAACCGTCAACACAATCGCTTGATAATTGGCTTGAATTTAATCTGTAAGGATTTTTCAATCCTTGCTGGCACGCTCGCATTTATGATATTTTCCTTCGTAGGAAAAATAAGCCAACAACTACTCAATTTAGTATTTGCTTTGCCTCTTTCATTTATGGGAATTCAGTAGGATGATATTTTTGATCTCAGCTGCATGTCTGTGAACGTTTCATCTCATATTTTATCTCATTCTTCTGTATATTATGTCATTAATGCCTCTAAATCATGGTAATATGTCAGACTACTCAATATTTTAGTTCCTCTTGAATGGAAGTTTTTTCTTTGGAGTTAATTCTGTTTTTTTAATTTCTCTCCGATCTGTATTCAATTGTCTATTGAGCTGCTTAGATTCGCTAGGAAATCAACCAAATAGCTCCAGCGGTACTAGAGCTACTCTTTGCATGATATACATCTAATCCAGCATCACTGTTTGTGAGATGGCAGCCAATTTCTTCATGGGCCCCAATATAGGTGATGATGTGTGTTTGATTGGGAGGATAAGGGGGGATTATTTACTGTGCGGATTGTAATTCGCACAGTAAATCCAATTCGATATTTATTTATTTTTTAGTCTGCCGGGCATGGAGTCCGGCCGGATTCCTTATCCCCCATATGGGGGATTATACTATCCTAGGGGGGTGTGGGACAATTTTGGGGGGATTATTTACTGTGATTGGGAGGATAAGGGGGGGATTATTTACTGTGCGGATTGTAATTCGCACAGTAAATCCAATTCGATATTTATTTTTTTTTTAGTCTGCCGGGCATGGAGTCCGGCCGGATTCCTTATCCCCCATATGGGGGATTATACTATCCTAGGGGGGTGTGGGACAATTTTGGGGGGATTATTTACTGTTGATATTAGGTGGTGAAATGACTATTTTGACCCTATACTATTTAATTATGTATTATATTTAGTAAAATTTAATAAAATTTAAATGTCTCAATTTAAAAATAAAATAATTTTATTTAACTTTTTATTGATGTTTTATTTATTTATTTTTAAATAATTTTTTACAGATATTTTATTTTAAAATTTTGTTTATATTTTATTTAAATGTTAATAGATGTTTTATTTAATTTCATTGTTTAATTATTATTATTTTTAAAAACAAATTTATTTAAAATTTTAATTAAAAAATAATATAAATTTTTATTCATATTTTATTTATTTATTTATTTATTTTTAAAAAAATAAATTTATATAATTGTGTAAAAAAATAAAATAAAATAAATTTTTATTTAATCTAACTAAAAATAATTGAAATATTAAAGATATGTTTAATATTGCTATTACTTAGTAAACAATTAAAAAATGGTAAAATAGTCTTTTATTCATTTATCCTATCCAGTCCGTCCAACCAAACGTTGGATTCACTAAAATAGTCATTTCCAGACATCTAATCCCATGAAAAAACAAACACAGGATACATATCCAATCCAACCAAATAGTCCGGGGGATTCACAGTTCCAAAACTCAAGTCCGATGAATTCTAATCCCCTTTTATCCGATCCGTTCAATCAATCACACCCCTAGTGTACATTTGCTTGTGGGAATCAAGGTTGGGAATTGGCATCCTATTAAATTTCCCACCGGACTGGGCCACATTTGTTGTGTACAAAGATGGTAATTCTTTTCTTAGGGAATATGATAGAAAAACATTAAAGGAATTTCTATCCCAACCAATTTTTTCTTGATTTTTTATTATTATTTCACTATCCATGGGAATTACAGCGTAAGTATGAAAAGAGTTCTTATGGCCATGATTATTGAGCCAATTAGTTTATTAATAATAAATTAAAGTACTCAAAATTATTTTCCTAATAAGTGAAGTCTCAAAAATATTAATCGTATTAGAACAATTCAAAAAAAATACATACAGTTAGTATGGAGATTGCTAGAATAGTGAATGATCAAGCTGCGAAGTTTGAGTACAATCTAACTTAACCATGCCCATCACTTTCATCCTTGGCCATTTGCTTAAGGACAATCTAGGTTCTGTTATACAATCTATCTATATATATCCAAAACATATCAGTTAGACCAATAGACCAATACTTATAGAAATGAATACAAATTCATATCACATATCAGATGAATATAGAAACCCATATCACAAGCACAAACACAAACTTAAACTTATGAATACAAATGAATACAAACTCCATAGCAGATACATGAATGAAAAAGAGAACCAAGTCAGTCAGAGTGTTAGATCAATAGATATGTATAAACTACACAACAACATGATTCCAATATATTAGACCAACATGATTCAAACCCAGATTAGACCAATAGATAGGTATAAACCCAGATATTCTAACTGAAATTAGACCAACACATCAAACCCAGATATTCCAATATATCAAACCCAGATTAGAATGAGGGTCAAACTAAAATCAAACCCAGAGTAGACCAACCTAAAAAAACCCCACCCCAACAAAGACATCAAACTGAAATCATAAAACTAAAATCACACCAAACTCATATTATAATAAGCTTACAGGAGTGATCGATCAGAGCTCTGATTTTGCAACCAAGTTGCTGGAGTGAACGACGATCGGAGTGAACCAGGTTGCCGGAGTGAACCGAGCTATTGAAGAGAACCGAGCTACAGGTCGAAGTGATTTTGAACAACGATCGAAGTAAGCTCTGATGAAACTAGAGAGAAATGCAGAGGCAAAAGCTAAGAGAGAAATGGATAGATAAAAAGTTTAAAATTTGAAATCAAGAAGAAGAGAGAGAGAAGAGGTAGGTGGGAGGCAGACGTTTGAGAGACAGAAGAAGAGGAGTGTTTGATACACTTGGGCAGGAATGATAGGAGTGTTTGAGAGACAGAAGAAGAGTGTTTGAGAGACAGAACCGTTAGATGTTGATCAGGAAAGATCTCAGCCATTGATAGAAATGTATCTCCCATATATTTTCACACATTTTCAAAAACGTTTGTGCATTATTATATAGATATATATATATATATATATAGATAAACCAAGTGAACCAAATTTTCAAATCTTTTAAACTATACTACTATTCTACTAAGTACTTTTGGCAGACAAGCTCAGCACATTCATACACTAACTCAGCCAGATTTCACTTGGATAGATTATTTTGATTTGATTCCATATCTAGTTTGTAGTTATTTAAGTCATTGATTAAAGTTACTAATGAGTCCAATATTGATTAAACATATTTAGCTAACTTATAAATCACCAGTATGAGCTTAACCATTACTCAACCAGCCATATCCGGCTAACATCTCCACAAGAATTCTGGGTAAGAAAGTGAAACCCGATCCGAAAACACAAACAAGTTTCAACACTGGTGTTGGACAGACGGGGCAAAACTTTCACCATTAGCGGCTTCGAAAGGACAAAGAACAAGATTGCTAATGGGATCTGGGTAAGATGGAAGGTGCTGCAGCACCAGTATCAAAGAAGGGCTTTCATTGCACAAGAAACTCACTGTCAATTATATACAAACACAACATACATAAGCATATGAATCTTTATAGCAACTATATCTCTGATTTTGACCGTGCATGTGCAAGTAATTTCTACAAACTATCGAAGAGGTGTGTAGCGAGGGTGACGACTCGCCTTCTTGTGTGACGGCAAAGTTCCTGAGATTTTTTCCGTGCATTGTCTAGGGTACAAACATAAACACTGTGCATCTGTACTAGAAAACAAGCAGTTTAAAGGTATGTCATCGTTCTGGTGGGGCAGCCAGGAGCCTCACTCGACGCCTAAGCATACTTCTGTGGCAGATACCAACCAAAAATAGGATGACTACAAGAGCAATAGCGGAATATTCAAACACTCTTCTGACCCCAAGGGCCCCTGTAGATACAGCAGCTATTAGTTTCCAATGTAGATGAAACAGAACAAAGAACTAACTAGATAGGATTCGAGAAAGAAATTAAGTTGGAATCCAAGCACCATAAGTTGACGGGAGGCAAAATTTTATGATGCAAGAGGATCCACCGTGAGGTATGGCCCCACTAAAGAGATTGTCAGTCATAAAACACAACAAGATCACATAATTTTGGATCGGCAATTCACTTCAAATTGCTACAAAGTTTTCAAAATAACAAGATCCAAACTCACCCAATCATCCTACTTTTCTTTCAAATTAATGTTTATGGTGGGACTGAAAGAACCAAATATTAGCATCCTTTTTTTCTTCTCTTTTTTTTTAATAAAAAAAAAAAAAATTTGCAACCCATAGTACAATACACTGTATGCTGATAATGGTTTTATTCTGATGCAACATTTTCCTGTAACTTACAAGTTTGAAGCAAATTACCTGTTGGAATGAAGTCAAAGCCACAGATCTCATAGAAAACAGTCAGCAACAACTGTAAAGAAGAAAAGACGATAAAAAATTATAAGCAAAAATTACCTAAAGAAAATGAACGAGGCTAATGTTTAATATATCTCTCAGTATACAAAACAACTACTAGTACGCAAATGCATGTGGCAGACTGTTAGTGGTGATTGGCGAAAAGTTCGCTAACTTTTTTAATTACTTGGTGGGAAATTCGTACAAAACCCAAAGTACTTATCACTATTCCTATATTGAATATTTTCATCGATCTATAATCCCCACATTGGTTAAGCAATTAGTTATGCACATATCCACCTTTTGCCATTGGGCTCTGCACTTGGCTCTCCACAACTATTTCGACTGCCCCCCCGTGACAAACCGAAAAAAAAATCATGGTACATCTAAGATGAGTTGATTGAAAGGAAAAGCCCAAGACACTACCCAATTTATGGGGTGAGAAATAGTAGAGTAGAACATCAAAGCAAACTGGCACGTTAGGTACCTCTCCATCTATGTACATCCTTATATCAATTTGAAGTCCCAATGGGCCTCTATCTGAGCACCCATAACCTACAGTCATCCAGTTGGTAATTATCTTTTCTCCACCAAAACCACTCACTCCTGCTTTTGAAGTTCTCCCCTTTCACCTTCCTCTCCATATATCACATCTGGAATCAAACCAGAGACGTGACTGGTATCTCTTTCTAAAATCCCCTTTGAGCTTTAACACCTTACTCCTCATGTAAACATAAAGCATTAGCTCTTTACCAGTTGACGTTCTTGAATTATCTTTCCCATCACAACTTAGGAAATTCCAGTTGATAACAACCTGTAATGGTTGGAAGTGTAAGATACACCCACATGTTACAAATAACAGCAATTCACCATCTTGTTTGCACATCCAACACCAACTCACAATAACGTTCTTCCTCTGGATCAAATGGTCAGTGGTAAGGATCTTACCTTGGGCTAAACACCAAACAAAAAAGGCCATCACTGTAGGAGCCCTGGGGCCCCAAATAACTTTCCATGGGATAGAAGAATTGCAATGACCAATCAATGCCTTACAAAAACTTCCCATGGAAATTCCCCGCACTGTAGCCTCCTTCTCATCTTCAGTCTGCCTAATCCTGGATATGCCATACAACCTTTAGAGAAGCTCCAACATCTCTGTCATCTCCCAATCTTGTAACCCTCTCTGGTTACAAAATATCCCCAAAAAAATTCCTGTTATCCCTATGCGTGCAAATACTCCTCAACTGTAGCTCACCTATCTGCTGCAATCCAAGCAAAATCTAATCCATCTCCCCCATTTGGCACCAAAACCCATTCACTCCATCTCACACCACTCTTGGGACCCCACTTCTCATTCTTGAGTTTATACTTTCACTCACCACCAACACAGCATCCAGGATTTGCCTCCACTCCATGAAGCATTCTGAGATTCCAAAACAATCCCCTATGAATGGCTACAGAGCAGGGCGGGGGTGGTTTCACTTACCCCGACCTCAATGCCCGATGACAATGTACTTTTTCCATCCCCACCTCAATCCCCGACATGGCATATTTTTTAGTCAATTATCCCTGCCCCTAACGGGGAGTGGTGATCTGATCCCCACCCCACCAACCATAACAGTGTTGCATGGACTCTTTTATTTCCTCCAAACCCTGTCCACCAAATATGACAAGGGGTAAGGATGTGCAATATGTGCCTGACATCCAAACCAAATTTTATATGATGTTTGAAGTAGAAGAAGGTTCCATTTACTAGTAAGGCCTCATTTGGGAACCCTCATTTTTAGCCAAAAAGCCAAAAAGTTACTAAATTAGCCAAAAAGCCAACAACCCATACCAAAAAGTCAAAGATTCTCTTTTCTCTCTACTTTTTGCACATCTTTTCATAAAAAGCCAAAAAGTCATCCCAAACATACTAGTTTTTTTTAGCTCATATTTTAGCCAAATAGCCAAAAAGTTACTAAATTAGCTTGTTCCCAAACGAGGCCTAAATAAGATAATTCTTGCTTCTCACATGGATAGGAGATAAAAATTTCATATTTTTCCTAAATCTTATTTAATTTCAAGTATATTTCTAAATAATTTACATTATCTTATCTAAGAATATTATATAATACGCAATATATATATATATATATTTTTATATGGCATGTCCTCCTACCCAAGAGGTGTACGGTGTTTAAATTGGTTCAGTTCTGAGAAAACCAAATATGAATGGGAGATAAAAATTTCGTATTTTCCTTAAATCCTATTTAGTATCATTGTATCAAGCATATCTCTAAATAATTTATATTATTTTATCTGTGAATATCATATACAATATGCAATATATATAAAAGTCTACAGGACATGTCCCCGTACCCATAGGGATGTACACAGTTCAGAGTGGTTTGATTCCGAGAAAATCCAAAAACCAAACCGGTCCTAATAGCTCTGGAATTTTGGGAACCAGACTGAACCATTGATACCTATGGAACCAGACTAGAATTAACAGCTCAGTTCTAGTTCGATTCACGGTTCCAACAATTCATGTTAACATGTTCATTCGATAATTAGTATTTCATTAAGGCAAAATGATCGCTTTTGATTTCCAGTGCAACGGTGTTCAAGACTTCCAGTAACTAATGATCAAAACTAATACAACATTTAAGTCATTAATCAATATTCCAGAATTCTAGTAACCCAATCTCCGAACCATTATGAAAAAACAATAGCAAAATAAAAACAAATGTGAGGCCTAAATTAGATAAGCCCAAACTTAAAAAATCCGTAAATTAGACAGATGACAGACAAAAAACCTAAATCCCTAAATCAGAAACAATTAGTTTAAATATATATATATATATATCTAAATCAGCAAGGGAAAACAAATAGGACCCAACTTACACCCCAAAAACTCAAAAGTTGAAGAAACATGAAAAAAATGCTAACCAATTGGAGTATAGGGACTGGAGAAAAACCATCCCTTAAATATTAATACTCACAGCATTTGCATAGCTACTTATCCTCCATCTAATTACAAGACCAATTCAGAGTCCATTGGCATCACTTATTATAGATTGCCAAATATTTCAGCCAACATAACAGAGTGTGCATGAAAGTGATGCTTGGCAATTCCCCACTGTTGCAAGGAACCATCAAACTAAATAAATATATGGCAGCATAACTAAAGTTTAAACGATGGCATTATGGCACAAATAAATACACACACAAACCACCTAATGATTTAAAGTCTTGTCATTCCATTCTTTTATATTTTAAAATTGTGCTGAAATTTACACAAAGCTTGCACTGTGCATTGAATCCTCAACATGTTTCTCTTAAGTATCTTTCCAAAAGGAAGATAAAAAATATATATATACACATTACAAATACTGCAAGAAGATACCAAGAGTTCATTCGGTCAGGAGAAGGAAAATTAGCAAAATCTATTCCATACATCTAGACGACATTAGTCAATATAAATTATTAAAATAACACAAAGATATAGTCTTTTTTACAAGTAAAATAAAGATGATATAGTTAAGTGCAATGCTGAGTTACTGTCGGATGGACTTACTGCAATGAGGCGTGCTGTGTAATAGTTAAGTCTAAATCTATCAGGATCCATCAGTCCTCCAAAATATCTCCTGAAGAATAGGGGCAACTGATATACTTTCTGTAGGAAGCAAAATTTTCATATGAGAGAATGCCACGTGTTCTTCTTGACAAATTTTCGTGACAAAGTTTGGGATTTCATGCAAATAACAAGCAAACATCAGCTTTTTGACAATAAAAAATTTACTCCATTCTACACAGTATAATTGCTAAAAACAGCTGTGTTGGGGAGCTCTCTTGAGCAATGAAAAATGTCACAAAAGTAAAACACAAAGCATTGGCATATGATTATGCAGTCAGGCTATACATGAAATTTTAATTATGATATTTTAATAGTGATTCTTGCTAGTAAATCATATTCAATAGCTTTGTTTTGCTTCACCCTTATAATTCACCATCTCCATTGCCAAACGGCTAGAAAACTCCCAAGGAACCACTGAACCAAAAATTCTAGTGTTATAGTTCTGTAAAACTCAGTTGAATAACCTTTTTTTATCAGCTTCTTTGGATGCGTCCAAACATTACCTTCGAGCAACTTAACCTCAAAAATGACTCAATCCGCAATTGGCCTGCCATTTACTCTTGGAAATATGAAATAATCGAAAAATAATTGAGATACATGTACACAGATTAGTACGAAGACCTACATCCAAGGGGACAATATATATATATATGTATATATATTTTTTTGGTTCAACTACATCCAAGGGGAAAGCCACCAAATCTTTTAGAACAGAGGACCAAAAAGTTACATGAACAGGGTCATCATCAAGAGAAGTTTCATAAATTAAAAGGGCTCCGCTGCCAAAATCTACTAGGGGATCAGTATATGTTTTCTGCCCATAATAAATTTTAAAAAAATAAAAATGAAAGATTTTCTTCAAATGACATTACCTGACTTTTACGGTAATCATGAGATGGCTACGACAGTTTGCAAATGATCCATTCACAATTATGGATTTTTACAATAATCAAAAATTAGCTGGGACAAAATTATAGAAACAAAGTCTTAAAAACTAGTTAGCTCAGATAGTTGCATAACCCAATTCTATAAACAGAATAAAATGTAGACTTACCATAATGAAGCCATGGGCACCACCTACAAAAAGCCGATTGTACCCCTGAACTTTCTTCAAGACCTGTACAACATCCTCTTCCCGCCGAAGGCTAAGTGATGCCTCCGGTATCAACTTACTAATGAGACGAGAGCAAATGGGGCACTTGCACCGCTGAAGTGCGCTACTATAGTTCCAGAACATCAAAATGCAGCTGGCTGTACAATGCAAGGTAATTAATTACAAATGATTTCAATATCAACATGTCATTCAATGGTAATTTTTGAGTAACATGGATTACCAACATATTAACTTCTACAATTAGAGTTCACACAAATTAAAATCTCTAAACTTATTCTGTCATGCACATTAATCAATTGGAAGAATACCATGATCTCCAAATAAGTTTCTTCCCATAAATAGAACTTATGACCAGCCAATCTAGGTTCAAGGCTCAGTAAGTGCAATACTTAACTACAAAGAAGATTATTTATCAGTGAACTTTTAGAGATCAAACACAAATGAAGGGGAAACTCACTTTCAGACAACAGACGGTTTTAAGGACTACTGATTGTCTTGCTAGAAAACAATGTCAGGAAATATTTCTACCCACAAAAATAAATAGGCTACTTTGAGGTCATGTTTCTGAAGCTAACTGAAGAGAGATTATCAAGATTCACCGAGAGTACAGTAGAAAACCCAATGAGATAAATGGAGTCTGACCGGAAAAAAAAATATCAGGAAATTCTGACAGGAACCTTTTCCACCTCCACAAACCAAGCCTGAATAACACCTCCAACTGAAGGCCATCAAATATCTATTGACACTCACTGGTTGGGTTGGTTAGAAAATGGGTGAACAACAAAGACCAGAACAAAAATTAATTACCCTGTGTCGGTTTCATTTTCAAAATCTAAAACTAGTTTTGGTGAAAAAATTAAAAAACAAAAACCACTTGTCCATTTCATATGATTTTCCCTTTTTTGGGCAAAAATAATATTCAAAATTTTGAAATATCTTTTTGGTGTGTTTTTTTGCCAAACTGTTTTATTTTTTCAAGAAAGTTTCGGAAAAACAGAAAATCAAAATAGTTTGCTTGTTTTGTGTTAAAAATATTTATACTTCAACAATTGTAGAACTAAAAATTTTGCTTTTTTTTGGTCAGTGTATATTTCTGTTTTTCTAGCTTTCACCAGTCAGAAAAGTTATTGTAGTATCTTTTTTCTCCTCTTTTTTACGGCTAATAATAAAGAACTCAAAAAACTAGTCATAAATTCAAATTAGACCAGATTGAGCAGAAACTTCTTGCTCTCTCGGATCACAATTCTGTTTTCTACCCTTTTCTCCACATTTTCACAGCAACCAAACAAAGAGTTAGGGTTTCACAATCTTGATCACATATCAATCAATGGCAATTAAAAAAACATTCTTACTATATCATACGAAAAACGCACCGCAAAACCAGTGTCCACAGTTGGTCTTGCAAGGAATGGTGAAACCCTCAAAGCAGATAGCGCAGCAATCATCATCAGGAGGAGTTTCCCTCTCTCTTACCACCTCCTCGCTCTTTCTCTCTCTCACCTCATTGTTACCATTGCCAATTCCCTCTGCAACCACGTCAGGCTCCTCCATTTCACCGCTTCTCTCTCTACCCAAATCGCTAGGGTTTTTCACCTCTCCAATTCTCTCACCATCCACTTCATCTCGATCGGGGTTTCCAAAGCCATCGCTTCTCTCTCTAACAAGACAATCAAGGTGGTCCTCCTCCGTATCTTCGCTTCTTCTTCTTCTCTCTCCAACGATGGTATTAGGGTTTCTAATCTCATCATTGAAATCGATTTCTGGACCTCTGCTTCTCTCTCTTACCCGATTTAGGGTCTCCATTTCTCTCTCATCTCTCTACAAATTCAACGAAGTTGCAGAGGAATCAAGATATAACTTCACTAAATATTTATAAATTTATAATTGTAATTATTAAAGTTGAAAAATTTTATTACTACTAATTTGAAATTGTTTTTGAAAACTGATTTGTAAAAAAAATGGTTTGTCCCTTTTAGGTAAACTATAAGTACATTCCTGTAAATTGTTTCAAATGCAAATTATTTTTTATGCTTCGGAATTACCTATTGCCTCGCTAAGTTTCTAATTACATTACAAATAATTTCTTTATTAATAAATTATTAAATCAAAAATAATTTATAATGATATAAAAATTATATTTTAATTTATAATTTTGATAATTTTATTATTATATAGGATAGTAATTAAGAAGTTCAATTTTATTTTGTTTATTTTGTCAAATTAAAAATTTTAATAATGAAATATTTGTAATTTTTATAATTATAAGGAAGTAATGTGTATTTTAAGTAAATTTCAAAACTTATATTTGTAATTAATCTTTTTTTTAATACTACATTAATATTTTAATTTTTATTAGATTAAGGCTAATAATCATTAATTTCTACCATATGATATTTTAATTTATTAGATTAAGGCTAATAATCATTAATTTCTACCATTTGATATTTTAATTTAATTGTCAATATTTATATTGGAGAGATGGGGAGGTAATGGCGGAAATCCTAACGGTGAGTCGGACCGAGTTTAAATGGATGAGTTGATTATTAAAATATATATTAATATACGATTCTTTACTTAATCAAAATATGGAGACTAATCTAAATTAATATAAGATTCTTTACTTTTCACATGTCTATGGTTCGATTTGGAGAAATTTATTGCCATTGTATTTTTTTTTTTGTCCTTCCCTGAGAATATGTATATTAAAATGATTTAAATAAATTGAAAAAAAAATAAAACTAATTATTGAAATGTTGTTTTGCTCTCTTTCTTTCTGATGTGATCAAAAATCAAGATAATTGATGAAAGTGGTATTATTTTTTTGATAATGTGTCATTGTATTATTCTTGTATTATTGTGGGGTGTTTTGAAAGATGATAAAAAGTTAATTTTTTGATTTTTATTTTTTTTTTTAAAAACGTGTAAAAAATATGAGAAATAATATGATTCAAAATAGGTTAAAAATTGAGAAGTGATTTTTAATCCACTTTCCCAAGGGAGGCATGTATTATATTTAGGCCTTGTTTGTCATAATCTAAAAAAGTCAAAAAGTCACTATCCTATTTAAGTCACATCATCTTATTTAAGTAACATCACTTCTCTACTATATCACTTCAAACTCAACTCATACACAACTCATATTTCATAAAAAGTTAAAGAGTACACTTATTTAGAGCATCTTTATCAAACTCGTTATTTATTTATGTTAGTTATTTTATACCCAAAAATTTGAAAAGGCATCAAATCGTTGCTCCATCAAACTCGGCAAGGCAATCAGCAATTTTTGTCAAACCCAAATCCCTCGCTACAAGTAACCAGCGACAAAGGCTCGGCTATTGGCTGAAATCGGAAACTTTTGAGCAACGGTACAATCTCTCTCGTCCTCCTAAATTTGAAATAATCAAGAATTTGGGTAGATTTTACACAGCACTGTTGTCAATCTTTCTCTCTGTAAAAGGTTGTTTTTCTTCTTCGTGTCTCTTGAATCTCCCAAGGCTCACTAATCACTGAAACTCCCTGTTTCAACCTGTCAACAGGCTTTCCAATTCTGGGTAATTCTCATACAAAAATCTCAATTACTTTTTGCATTGATTGATATATATATATATATGTGTGTGTGTATGTGTATGCATATGCATATGTAAATGTGATAATTGATTAGTTTCTGTTTTAACTATTTGCTTCAAAATATGATGGTTTGAATTTGATTGGGTAATGTTTCAATTCTGCAAATTGGGTTGTTGATATTTGAAAGTTCTGATCTTTGTGGTTTAAAGAAGGTAAAAGAATAGGGTTTTGAAATAGCTATATTATTTTGTTATTATAATGGAATCAGAAATCTAATATTATCAGGGGTTCTTCTTGGAATCCACCGCTTGTATTTAAATTGTTGGGTAAATCCAAAGGTTACTGTCCCTTGATGCTTGGATATTGTCCTTGTGAAATATGTTTCAAAGGGGCTCAGTTGATGCTTCTGCTAGAATAATTATGTTGAACCAAGTAAGGTTCTGCATAGCTACACAAATTTTCTTTCCTGGATGCATTTAGTTCATGTATTAACTATGTTGAGGATAGCCTGTTAGGGTTTAAGTGTAATTTTTGCATTTGGGCACCTTATTATGGTCTTGAATTGTAATCTGAATTTCATTCTTGTTAAAATCACACACTCTGTCTTGTATAAACGAATGCAAAAAGTAACAAATATTGCCAAAAAAAAAAAGTATCATACATTAATCTTTACTCAAAAAGCATGAAGAATTCTAGCATCCCAGTTTTCTTGCCACATCCTCCTAGTACCCTAGACAAAAGTGGATCTCACATTTATTTATGAGCATCCCACAACCTTGTATAAATAATGGGTAACAAAGTGTAGCCCAGAGAGAGGAGAGGCTACACTGCTCAAGACTTTGGGTAATATTTGTCAATTCGTTTTACTTGGACTATGTTCTTTTAAGAGAACAACGAACAAAATTGAGCAACTGAAGAAAGTTTTGTTCACATTGATCAGTAACTAGTACAATTAAGGGGTTAATTAGAGGATCGATAAAACTTTAATGAGATTTTGATTTCTCCACGAGAACAATCTGTCCATTCCACTCAGTCTCTTCAAGAGCTCTAATCGCTGCATCAGCTTCTTCATCCCTCTCCAAAGATAGAAAGCCGAACCCACGAGAATCACCCGACCTTGCATATCAACAACAAATACTATGCTTTAACAATCAGGGGGGAAAAAAAAAAGAGAGAAGAGAAGAGAAGAGAAGCAAGTTCCTCTAAAAAATTTGTTGATTCGCTCTAGTTCTGTAGTTCCATGTTTCATATAAGCATAAATTTGCTGATTTCTTGGTGACGTAGATACACATTTCAATGAACCACCATCCACAAGACAGGACCTTTGATGAGACTCTAATGGAGAACCTAAATCCTACCTATTACAACGTGGTGAATGGTCATTGGAACAAATTTCTTTCCCCAGACCACAATTCTCAGGTGAAGCAGAATGTTTCACTCTCTGTGATCTAGAAGAATATGACTGATCTTTAAGATCTTTCCTTGAACCAAATTGTCTTTTATCCCTAGGAGACTGGAACATACAAGGAGACCTTTCCGGTGAAACTGTTTTTTGTCTTGCTGTTGCCAGTGATTCAGGTAGTTCAGGATTCCTTTCAGTTGGGGAGTTTCTTGAATAGCAAATGTTCTCACTCTTGGTTCCATCACTGCTCCTGTGTGACCTTGGAGACGAAAACAACTTTTTTGTATGAATAGTTGAAACTTTCTCTTCTAATTCTTTGAACACAGATTCAGATTTAGTCGACTCATATAGCAATGTCTCTGAAAGGGTTTCTTTCACTATGTTGTCATGGGAAGGAGATGTTACGCTATCCTCCATGTCTTCTCCTTGATTTGCATCCTCCATTGAATAAGATTCCCATGCACATGTAGAAACTTCAGTTTCATTTTCATGATGTACACATTCTACATCTAGTTGAGAGGGCTTACAAAGATTAGTGCCACGTAACTCCTTAGCCTCTAGTTGGTAATGGTTATCATTAGATGGAGACTGCAAACTCTCTTGATCATAGATGATTGTCGTTGTGCTCATAAAAACATCATCATTATAAGTTGTCTGCGCAGGTGAATGTAACTTTTCACAAGGAGATGCAGAAATATCAGTATATCTGGAATCAGAAGGCAATGAGGGGGAACAATCTTGCCCTTGTTCATTATCTACGTCAAGTTCATTACCTTTTGCTAAGTTTTCATACATATAATCTTCAGCGTTTTCTTTGTGATTTAGCACAAAATTTATGTCGAAACTGTTTTTTGTCAGACCTTTCCGGTGAAACTGTTTTTTGTCTTGCTGTTGCCGGTGATTCAGGTAGTTCAGGATTCCTTTCAGTTGGGGAGTTTCTTGAATAGCAAATGTTCTCACTCTTGGTTCCATCACTGCTCCTGTGTAACTAATAATCAAGGAGATGCAGAAATATCACAAGGAGACCTTTCCGGTGATATTTGCTGTGAAAAATTACTGCTCAAAGGTCCTGTCTCACTCTTGGTTCCACTCTTGGTTCCATCACTGCTCCTGTGTAACTAAACTCTCACTCTTGGTTCCATCACTGCTCCTGTGTAACTAAACTCTTTTTAGATTAGTTCCATCATTATAAGTTGTCTGCGCAGGTGAAAGTAATTTTTCACAAGGAGATGCAGAAATATCAGTATATCTGGAATCAGAAGGCAGTGAGGGGGAACAATCTTGCCCTTGCTCATTATCTACGTCAAGTTCATTACCTTTTGCTAAGTTTTCATACATATAATCTTCAGCATTTTCTTTGTGATTTAGCACAAAATTTATGTCAAATTCTTCAACAAAAGAAGGGCTCTGTTCCTTCTGAAAATGACTCATTCCTTTAGTCCTTTCTTAGGGGAACTGACATACATCCCTGCAATAATCAAAATGATAAAGAAACAAATCAAGAACATATCCTTGGAACAAAAGCTATGAATAGGGTAGAACACAAATAAACTCTCTACACTGCCATAATGCAATCCCTATACCTCCATCAAATCTAAAACAGAATACTACATTCCTCATTAGATCATATGCATGCATTGAAGGAAATATATATGTATATATATATAAGGCTTATATACTTGACCAATAAGTATATCTCAGTGCATTTGTAATCACTATCACAATAATATAGTTTGCCTAAACAACCACTATTCCCTCAAAACTTGCAATGAAGCATCCTCTTCTATATAAAACACCTTAACCACACAGTGAATCAAACATCTTTAAAATTAACCCCTTCGAAGAAGGCATTCACATAAAATCCATATCCAAAACTTGAAAAACATTTGTGACAGACCTTAAAGATGCTCCAACTATATTGTTGGTACAAAACATGTATGGAAAGACAGATTCAGGAGGTGCATGCTTTATATCTTGCTTACATTTCTCAATACATTTTTAGAAGAAATTATCACAACTAAGTTTCTTGAATGCTTCAACTTTGTACAATTCCTTGTAATCACAGAGCCTTGAAAGTGCCTACATACATACTTATATTCAGTTCGCTTAAATATGTCTATGCAATCATGTAATCTATAATATTCTTGCATTGATATGAAAAAGGCAAAACAGTGCTGGTAAGTTCGACTTCCAAAATTCTTTTCGACTCAAAATTTTCGGAAAGAGTACAGAATAGAATGGGGTGAAGAATGTAGGAGTGGCTTGGGATTTTGCAGCACTCTCAAATTTATGAAAATCAGAAATGGAAAACATTTGTGACTAATCTGCACTAGAGTAGGAGCACTAATCTACACAAAATACATTTCAAGCTCTCTCTCACACACACAGACTCGTACAGAATTCAACAGTCTCTGACACAACTATCAGCTTTGAATGATTAAATAATCTTTCAATTCAAAGTGTTAATTTGCTTGATGATGATGTTGAAATTTTTTCCCTTCCCTCATGAGACTTAGGATCGCGGATTAGCTTTTTTCACTTCTTCCAATGTACATTGTAAAATGAATCATCATTCACCATTGCAATGGAATGATCATTTCATAGGATGGATTCTCAGACACCAACGGATGCGTACTTCACCAATCTATTACAAGGGGGATCCAACCTTTTAGGTGAATTTATGATGAAATCTCCAAATCAAATGGGTCAATGTTCAAGCCAACATGGTGAAGTGGCTGGGCAAGAGTCTCCATTGTCACCCCAAATAGAATCCACCACAAAGAAATCACAACGTGGTGGCAACTTTAGTACAGAAGAAGACAATCTCCTTGTATCGGCATGGCTCAATACAAGTTTGGATGCAATACACGGAAATGAGCAGAAGCACAAGACATATTGGAATAGAGTTTGGGAGTATTTCCACAAGTATAAGACTTTTACTTCTGAACGTAATCAGAATTCTTTAATGAATCGGTGGTCAACTATTCAACTTGGAACCAATAAGTTGTGGGTTCTTTGCTCAAATTGAATCAATGCATCAAAGTGGAGTAAATGAGCAAGACAAGGTATACATTGTGTACACACCGTTAAATTAGATGTAATTGTCATTTGGTTTGAAGATGCTAATTAGTCTTTATTCATTTAATTTTTCAGATTGGCAAGGCCAAACTTATGTATCAAGAATTCCAAAAAGCATCATTTCCTTTTGAACATTGTTGGAATGTGTTGAGGTACCAACCAAAATGGTTAGAGGAATGTGAGAAGAAAAAATCGAAAAAAAAAAAACATCAGCAACATCTTCTCCTTTTGCTCCAGAGGCGATAAATCTAGCAGAGGATGATGTCTCACATGATGCTTATGTAGACTTGGAGATGCCACTAGGCAGGAAGGCTTAAAAAGAGAGGTTGACTAAACGAAAGAGTAAAGATTCAGCTGGTTCAAATTATGCAGGGATATTGAATGGGATAATGGAAGACAAAAAGAAAGCAAATGACAAGAAAATGGAAATCCTTGAGAAAGCGTGTCTTCAAGAGCAAGAGCAGAATCGTATTAACCAAGAGCTTGAGCAAGAGAGAATTCGAATTATGAAAGAGGAAATCCAAGAGCGATTTCGTATTAAACAAGAAAAGATTCGAGCAGAACAATTGAAAGAAGAGGAGAGAATTATAATGATGGATACTATTGGTTTGTCTCCAATGCAACAACAATATTATCTTCACCGCCAAATGGAAATTCTTGAAAGTCAAAGGAATACTAAATAGTTAGTTTTTATTGGAATATATTTTTCTATGTAAACATATCACGTTTTTGTTGAACAATGCCATGGTTCAGTGCACTTATTTTGTTAAGTATTGATTTACATTGCTATGAAAATGAATAAATGACTGCTTAGGGGCATCTATATTCTGGATTATATAAGTATCTTTGTGTACCTAGGTTTATTTTTGGTGATTATTTGTTCATTGGTTGTAGTATCTTTCTCTGCTTCAGATTATGTTTGATCTTCCTCTACTGTCTATTTGTTCTGCTGCTGGACAGATTCTGTTGAACAATGTTTATAACAGATCAATGCTGGACAGATTTTGTTGAACAAGGTGAATAACAGATTCTGCTGGACAGATTCTGTTTCATCTTCATCTAATATTTCATCTTCCTCTACTGTCTATTTGTTATGCATTAAGAAGACAGATTTTGTTGGTTGGGAGCATGGTCACAACAGCAGCATGGTCACAACAGCAGCTGGGAGCATACATCAGCTGCAGCTGCTGGTGTGAGGGTGTTACCTGCAGCTGGGAGCATACATCAGCTGCAGCTGCTGGCAGCATACTTTGGGTGTGGTTGGATGCTTCAATTCTTGGTTAATGTTTTTTTTCTACTGAATTTATTGCGTAAAAAAATTTAAGAAGACAGATTTTGTTGAGTTGGTGAGTTGGCTGCTGTTCTTGGTAGTCGGGGACTATTTGTCCATGATTTGTAATCAAATGCAATCCTATCAGGTGTTCCTCTTTTTGCAACAGAAATTATAGAAAAGACTGTTTAATACATCCATCATAGTTTCTTTGGTTAGCTTGATGAGATCTTTATTAACTAACCATGATGTATTTGACATCTTTATGTTTGACTTGCAAGAAAATTGTCATTTGACTTTTGTTTGGATATGATAAACTGAAAGTGCTTTCTGCTTCTTACATTTATTTGTCTATCACAGTTAATAACATAGAATTGACAATCTGTTAAAAAAAAAACATAGAATTGACGACAATCTTAACTGCTGTCATCAAGTTTAGGATATAATGAGTGAACTATAAGGAGAAGGAGAATTGATGGTTTGATTTTAAAATCTTCTTTCCTTGCCTTTGGAATGTATATTGTTGTCAATAGAAACCCATCTCTGTTTGGAAGCCTCAACTCCCTAGAGTACATTTGTGGCTGTTTTACTTTATATTTTGCTATGGCTGCTGTTCTGCTCATTGCTGTGGCACTCTTGTTGTTGGTGGCTGCTATTGGTTGTTGGTTGAGGTGTTTTGAGATGGCAGCATGTAGATTATTTGGTAGGCTATGGCTGTTGTTCTGTGGCATTCTGGTTGTTCTGCTGTTGCACTCTGTTCTGTTGGTTGGGAGCATGGTCACAACAGCAGCATGGTCACAACAGCAACTGGGAGCATACATCAGCTGCAGCTGCTGGTGTGAGGGTGTTACCTGCAGCTGGGAGCATACATCAGCTGCAGCTGCTGGCAGCATACTTTGGGTGTGGTTGGATGCTTCAATTCTTGGTTAATGTTTTTTTTCTACTGAATTTATTGCGTAAAAAAATTATTGATTGACAAATTTATCTGTCTATTTTGTTTTTTGGCAGTTGGGTGGCTGTATTTAATTTTTACATGGAGCCATGTGATGGGAGGTCATTGGTTGACAGTTCTTTGGTTTTCATATATAATTTCTTTTTCTTTTTCTTTTTTCTTTTAGCAAATATCAGAAACTTATAGAACACTATTATATTGTTTGGAGATTTTGAGTAATTGATCAACTAATTGATATCTTTAATGACTGAAATGCTTAAAAAAGCAGAAGAATTGAAGTCCTGCATTACATTTGGCTTCCAAGCTTTGCAACGACTGCTCCTCCAAAACATTTTCTGATGCTTCATGGAAGTTTGTAATATTGTATAACTTTTTGAGTTACTTATTTGTTAGTATTTATTTTTATGATACATAAATTCGTTCTAATGGAATGACGTATCAGTATGAGCACTTTGTGTTTATTAGATTTAGCAGATGGCGTTGTTGCTAACAACTGAATGATGACTATGATGATGAGTCAAGCCTGTAGGGACCATTGGCTGATTGATTGTTTTTACCATTTGTAGCTACCATTGGCTGATTGATTGTTTTTACCATTTGTAGCTGCTTCGAGAGTTTTTAGCTATTAATTAATTTTGTAGAGGACTCATCTTATGCATTATATTAAATTTACACCCATTGTATTTTTATGTAATCCTTCATGCATCAGATCTTAAATTTGCCATTGAAGTTTATAGTCTCCTTTTGTAAAAATTCTAAAGAATACTGACAAAAAAATTATGTAATTATTAATGCTTGAAAAATTTCAAATTACAATCAAGACTAATGAGTTTTCATCATGTGACCACGAAATTTAAAATTACAAGTTGCTATGATTGACTATGTAGTTGCCACAAGTGCTCGACGAGGTCCGATTGTAGTTGACAATGAGTTTCTCTATCTCTAATGTGATGATGGCGTCGAATGAATTCCATAAGTTCAGTTGTATGGTCATGTGAAACAGATACATGGGGATTTTCATCGATTTGTTCATAGTCGTAGTCTTCTGCTTCATTAACATCTCGCTCATCCTCAACAATCATGTTATGCAGTATTATGCATGCCTTCATAATATTCTTAAGTGTTTCACGTTCCCAAGAACGTGCAGGTCCACGTACAATTGCAAATCGTGCTTGAAGAACTCCAAAAGCACGTTCTACATCTTTCCTTGCCGACTCTTGAGCTGCAGCAAAATGCTTTCTCTTATTTCCTTGTGGAGATGGAATTGTTTTGACAAATGTTGACCACTGTGGATATATACCATCTGCTAGATAGTATCCCATTGTATAATCATTACCATTGATTGAGTAATTGACAGAAGGAGTACGCCCTTCAGCAAGCTTGGTAAATACAGAAGATCGTTCTAACACGTTGATGTCATTATGAGACCCCGGTAACCCAAAGAATGCATGCCATATCCAAAGATCATATGATGCTACTGCTTCTAAAATAATTGTAGGTTCATGAATATGACCAGAATACATACCTTTCCATGCAGTTGGACAATTCTTCCATTTCCAATGCATACAATCAATGCTCCCCAACATCCCAGGGAATCCACGACTTTGGCCAATTGTTAGCAATCTAGCAATGTCATTTTTGTTTGGTGATCTCAAATACTCATCAGAAAAAATTGTAACCACTGCTTTAACAAATTTTTTTAAACTTTTCATTGCAGTGCTTTCTCCAATCCTTATATATTAATCCATAAAATCAGCCGCTACTCCATAAGCGAGCATTCTAAGTGCAGTAGTCATCTTTTGATAGGAGGACAAACCAAGGACTCGAGCACCATTTCTTTTTTTAACAAAATATGGTTCATGAGCTTTTAGTGTAGAATGAATACGAAGAAAAAGAGAACGATTCATTCGAAACCTTCTTCGAAATACATTGGGAGGATATATTGGTGATTCAGCAAAATAGTCGAGAAAAAGCCTTTGGTGGCCTTCTAAAGTATTACGCCTAATGAATAGACGACGTTGTATAGAACGACGACGTGATCTTGATTCTTCCTCCATTTTGAGTACTGTAACTATCTCTAACTCATCATCAGAGTCCGACTCATTAAGAATCATATTGTGTACAGAATTGCGACGCATAGTGAAAAAATAAACACTTAATGTTACAGAAAACTGGTTGAGGTGGATGAAAATTAAAGAGGAATGATCTTATTTATATTGAAAAAATATGACCGTTAGAAAAGTATCTATTTCAAAAATATAACCGTTGCAAAAATATTCATTTGAAAATATGACCGTTATAGAAGTTTCTATTTAAAAAATATAGCCGTTGCAAAAGTACCTATTTGAAAATATGACTGTTATTACAAAAGTTTCAATTTAAAAAATATGACCGTTAAGTGTCCATTTGAAAAATATAATTTTTTTGAAAAAATAAATAAGGAATATTTAAATTGAATGGAGAAAGAAATGGAGAGTTTGTTGGAGCATGAAAAGAAAAATAAGGTTAGCTAAAATAGAAAAGTAGGTTTTTAGCTACAATTTGACTAAACATTTAGCTACTTTGATAAAGATGCTCTAAGCGAGTTTGATGGAGTTGATTTTTTAAAAATTTTAGCTAAAAAGTGATTTTGAAGAGTTTGATGTAGATGCTCTTACAATGGTTATTGATGTTATTTGCAATGTATTTTTTTAGGCTATGTTTGATTGGAGGATTTGATGAGAGAAATAGTAAGAGAAAGGAAAATTCAAAAAAAAAAAAAAAAAGGGAAAAAGAATTGATAGGATTCGAATTTCAAGTTATGTTTGGTTGAGTTGAAAAATGAAAGAAAAAAGAGTGATTTCGGAAAGAAAAAAATTGGGATTGCATTTCTCTCACTTTTTTTTTTTCATGTGTTTTCCATTATAATCAAATAAAAAGTAAGATTGCATTTCTTTTTACCTTGTTATTTCTCTCATCATATCTTCCGACTAAATACAATCTTAGTAACCTAAACATGAGAATGAACATTGTTGATCTTTTTTTTTTTTGCTTTTTTTTTTTCTTTTTTGAGACAATGACTTTTTTCTTTATTTATCTAATTATTATTTTTGACTAAAATATTTTTTTAAGCAAATTATTTATCTAAATTGAGCTGCTGCATACAAGCTTTGTTATAAAATCCTCAATGTTATTTTTGCAGCTTCCATCTCGATTTATTACTTTTGCTCTTTTTGCCAATTCCTTCCTTCCACCTGATGAATGTTGAGTTGAAGCTGATTCCCACTGCCCACCCATTACCTCACCTTCTTCGCAACTCTTTGTAAGAGTTTCTTATGCAACAAATAGACAAATTTTACTACTATTTTACTTCTACAATGAATAGTTGTACAGATAGAAGTTAATGAGAGTCCTTTACTAATAGTTGTACAGATAGAAGTTAATGAGAGTCCTTTACTAATAGTTGTACAGATAGAAGTTAATGAGAGTCCTTTACTAATAGTTGTACAGATAGAAGTTAATGAGAGTCCTTTACTAATAGTTGTACAGATAGAAGTTAATGAGAGTCCTTTACTAATAGTTGTACAGATAGAAGTTAATGAGAGTCCTTTACTAGTAAATTTTGAAAAAAAAGATTATTTTGCCATCACTTGTCGAAAATCGACGAATTATCTTAAAATGACTATCAAATCTTCATTTTTAATCAGATTCAAGAAACTTTTATATCGTTAAAAAATTCTTTGAAAATTATATGAACTTAAATTGACAAAGTTTGAAAACTCAACGCTTTTCACATAATGTCGCATGGAAGAGAGACCCTTCATCGGGACCAAAAGGGGAGGGAATTTGGGTTTGAAAGGAATTGAATCCTGGGGTCCATAGAGGCCGAAATTGGCCTTAGAAAGGTAGGTTAAGGCGTTTGGCTTGGCTAAAGCCCATCCAGTGCATCCGGTTTGTCATGCCCCAAATTTTACAATATCTGAAGTCGACCGAGAGGCGTGCTGACTAGGACGGCGCGGGGCTCAAAAAGAGAGGGGGTAGGGTGGGGCCATGTGATGATTTGAGATGGAAAGGACAGGAGTAGGGGAACGGGGTCAGTGCATCGTGGCCATACACGTGGTAATATCGTGGGGGAAGTGAAGCGTTGGAGCAGAAATGAAACGATAGGTCACGAGGGGGGGATTTTGAAGAGGCGGTTTTGGCGGTTGATTTGAAAGGTTTTGAAACGGGCGAAAATTAATGTGGATCCACGAAATACGGGTAAACCGTGGGTTTTTGGTATGATGCGGTTCACCTACCTTTTTACAAAAACTCAAAATATCCATGTGTTAATTCCTTCACTGCGTACGACACACCTGTGTAGCATTTGCTCAACTTCCTTACTCCTGCGTCAGAAGTGATTTGTAAGCAAACCCTAGAAATGGCGCAAGAAGAAGTAGTCAATGTGAGGGTGGACCCGCTGGGGGACGATGATGCGGAGAAGCTAGCAGCGCGATATAGGACGGAGACACGGATGGTGGGAGTGGGGGAACAGGTGGGAGAACCGCAGGCGTCGGCCCTGATATTGGCTCCAAAGCCACTAAGCCAGGTAGAGCCAGATCAGTGGCACACTAAGGCGGACAGATCTACACTCATGGCGGCGGATTTGGAGGTTATCAGGGAACAATACCAGATTCCGGCGGAGGTGGAGTTATTGGTGCCAGCATCAATGAAAAGGCCGTCTACCGCTAGGCCAAGGGAGTTTTCCCTGTACGAGGAGGCGCTAAAAGGTGGGCTGAGGTTGCCATTGCCCCAAATAGTGGTTGACGTGCTGAATCGCCTGGAGGTAGCGCCGGGGCAATTGATGCCCAATGCGTGGAAGATTCTGCTGGCCTGTGCGAGTGCGTGGCCCAAGGCGAATGGAGGGGAGGCCATGACGGTAGACGAGTTCTTTTCGTGTTACAAGGCGTCGGGGCAACAAGAAACTTGGGTCACCCTACAGGCGGTGATAGGGAGGGGATTGGTGGGGGGGCTGCCTACGTCGATCAAGGGGTGGCGGCCACGGTGGTTCTACGTGTCTGCTAATGGGGGAGCGGGGGTGCGCACCATCTGGAAGGTGCCAACTAAATCGATGGAGTCGAGACTAGGGGCAATGGCGGAAGAAATGGTGAAGGGAGTGAAGGAGTGGAGAGAGAGAGAGAAGGCCAAATGGGACGACCTTGTCCAGCCATCTGTATTGTTTGAGGCGGGGCTGGGGCCGCAGCCGAAGGGTGGGGACCTTGACCGAGCGGAGTTGGAGGGGAGGAGAAAAGCCCAGCAGGTAGAGGATCAGGCCGTTCTGGCCAAGGCCACGAAGTTTAAGGAAGCGCAAGGAGACTGACCGCCTCAACCGATCGCGCGGGAGAGGATCCGATCGCGCCCAAGGTCATTGGGGGGAAAAGACTTAGGCAGTTTTGAGCCGCGGCCGCCCCCTGTAGACCCTGTAAAAGAGCAGGCTAGAAAGGTGGTGGAGGCTCTGAAAAAGAAGGAGAAGAAGATGAGTGCCCCAGAAAAAGCCGCAGATGAGTCTGGGGCCAAGAAGGCTAAGGTGGCCCCAACTGAGGTGGAGGTCCCTGTGGCCAAGGATGCCCCAGAGGTGATGGAGGTCATCCCAGCAGTGGAGGTTGTGGAGATGGCTCCAGCACTGCAAGTAGAGGCGGGGCTGACCGAGGCGGCGCCGAGTGGAGGGGAGCAGGTCCAGAAGGGGCCTGCCCCCCAGGAAGGAGAGGTTCGCTCGGCTACGACGATCTATCATGCGCGCGCGGTAGCTGGAAGGTTGGAGGGAGAAGAAGGCCCAGCCAGGGCGGGGGCAGACCGCTTGGTGAGGATTGTGGATAAGACAGCTCTACGCGCGGCGGCAGGATATAATGAGGCTGACCTGCTGAAGGGGTTATGCTCCGCCCAAATGGAAGTGACTACCTTGGCAGGGGCCCTTCTTAGGAAGGCAGGGGCTGCCAAGTTGAAGGCTGAAGAGGCCAAGGCCCAGCTGGCCAAATTAAAGAAGGACAGTGCTGACTAGAAGACTGCCCATGCTGATCTACCAGCAGTCAAGTTGGAGCTGGAGGACACACGCCGTAAGGTCGTGTCGCTTGAGTTCCAACTGGCTGGTGAGCAGAAAAAGTTGGAAGAGTCTGAAAGGGCCTGCGCCGTTGCGGTCGAGCGGCACGAAGAGGCCATGGGCAGCAATGAAGAGCTGGTCAGGCAGAAGGATGAAGCAGATTCCAGAATTGGAGATCTGTTGAAGGAGTTGGGGGAGGAGCGTGCCAGAGCAGAAGAGGAGAAGGGGAGGCTTCTGAGGGAGTGGGAAACAGAGAAGGCGAAGGCGGTGGCGGTGCTGGAGAGCCTGAAGAAGGGGGTGGAAGAGGAGAGGGCGACGACGGCTGCTGAGAGGGGGGCCCTACAAAGAGAGCTGGACGAGGAGAGGGCGAAGGCGGCGTCTGAGAGGGTGGCCTACCCTGATCTATGCGTCGCAGCAGTGGAGCAATATAAAGGGTCCCCCGAATTTCAGATGGTGGTAGATGCCGCTGTCGCCAGGAGTCTGGCTGGGCAAGAGTCTGGGGGGGTGGGCCCATCCATGAAGACTGCTGGAGGTAGGACAAAGGCAGAGGTGATTGAAAGCTTCCAGCAGTCAGACTTCTATAAGCACGAAATGGCCGAGTTCTGGGACAGCGGTTGGAAAATGTTCAAGCGCAGAGCTGAAGAGCTGTTCCCACACTTGGACCTTAGTAGTGTAACGATAGGTGAAGATGATGTGGCCCAGACCCCCCTAGACGAAGGCGTTGAAGAAGAAGATCTGTCGTCTAGCGAGGAAGAGTAGCCAAGGAGAACTTCAGATGGTGTTTGTTTTTTGTTGTTGTTGGTTTTTTTTTTTTTTTTTTTGTAATGAACTTGTGAACACATTGTAAAGGAATGAGTGAATGAATAAATGCATGAAGAATTTAATTGTGATGAATTTGTGTACAAAGGTTATTTTGTTTATGTTGCCAGTTGAATTTTGTTTATTTTGTTTATTTTGTTTGTGTGGCCAAAATGAATGAAGTGTTGTTATAAAAACTGGTCATAAAGATTGGGTCAATAAAAATAAAGTTAAAGTTAAAAGTTCCTTCCTGCGGAGTGTGATTGGAGTTGTATGAAAATTGAAAGGATGATTGTGTTTGATTGAAAAATTGGAGTAGGAAATTGTAGAACATAATATTAAGCACGGGTGAAGAATCCACGGATAAGGACAAGAGGTAGGTTGCAAATTGTAACTAAACAGTTAATTGTAAACTTGTAGAGGAAAGATTAGAGAAATAAACTGGGTGGGGTGGCAAATAATCTGATTAGTAAATGAAATACGCGAGAGCATGTTTGGAATTTAACTAGGTAAAAACGTGGTCCTGGAATTGTGAAGAAGCTTCAAAATGTGACTAAGTGTTAAAAATGTGATTCTGCTTGGCTTTGAAGTGCTCAGTCTGGCCGAGGCTTTAAAGTGCTCAGTCTGGCTGAGGCTTTTGAAGTGCTTGGTCTGGCTGAGACTTTGAGTGCTCGGTCTGGCCGAGGCTTTGAAGTGCTCAGTCTAGCTGAGGCTTTTGAAGTGTTCGGTCGGGCCGAGGCTTTGAAGTGCTCAGTCTGGCTGAGGCTTTTGAAGTGCTCGGTCGGGCCGAGGCTTTGAAGTGCTTCGACTGGCAGAGGTTTTCGAAGTGCTCTGTCGGGCCGAGGCTTTGAAGTGCTCCGACTGGCGGAGGTTTTCGAAGTGCTCCGACTGGCGGAGGTTTTTTTTGAAGTGCTCAGTCTGGCTGAGGCTTTTGAAGTGCTCGGTCTGGCCGAGGCTTTGAAATGCTGCAAGTGAAAAGGTTATGGGAGCGACATAGAGACAGTTGAATCATGAAAGCTGAGGTCACCAGTCGGAATTTGCATTATGTATAAAAGGGAAATACAACAATATTGACAATACAAAAGTTTGAACTTATTGATAGTAACGCTTCAAATGTTCCGCATTCTAGGGATGGGGCAGGTCTCGGCCTTCCATGTCTTGAAGTCGGTAAGTGCCTGGTCGTGGTCGGACTTTCACAACGTAGGGCCCCTCCCATTTGGCTGCCAGTTTGCCCTCGGTTGGATTCTTTGTGGCCAGAGTCACTTCTCGTAAGACAAAGTCCCCTACGGAGAATTCTCGTGGTCGAACTCGGCGGTTGTAGTGTGTTCTCATTTTCTGCTGGTACGAAGCCAATCTAACAGCAGCGGTCTCTCTGAGCTCTTCGATGAGATCCAAGTCTGCTCGATGGAGTTCGTCGGCCGCGGCCAGATCCGGATGTAAAACCCTGGGAGTGGGCAAACCGACTTCTACCGGAATAACCGCCTCAGCGCCATATGTTAAGCGAAAAGGGGTTTCACCAGTGGGAGTGCGAGCAGTGGTTCGGTAAGCCCAAAGTACGTTTGGTAGTTCCTCAGCCCATAGGCCTTTAGCAGCTTTGAGCTTAGTTTTGATGATTTTTAGAAAGGAACGGTTGGGGACCTCAACTTGGCCGTTGGCTTGGGGGTGGCCGGGGGAAGAGAAGCATGGTTGAATCTGGAGATCTGCACAAAATTTTCTGTACTTGGCGTTATCGAATTGTTTGCCATTGTCGGAGATGATGGCTTGAGGGATACCAAATCGGCAAATGATCGATTGCCAGATAAACCTGGTGGTGTTCCGCTCAGTGATTGTGGCAAGGGGTTCAGCCTCGACCCACTTGGTGAAGTAATCAATGGCGACAATTGCGAACTTGGTTTGGCCTCGACCGGTTGGAAGTGGACCAACCAGGTCGATCCCCCACTTGGCGAACGGATAAGGGCTGCAGAGTGTGATTAACTCTGTAGGAGGAGCATGGGGGATGTTGGCAAAGTGTTGACATTTATCGCATTTGAGCACGAAGTCGGTTGCATCCTGATTAAGAGTTGGCCAAAAATACCCAGTACAGGGTATCTTCTGGGCAAGGGACCTGCCACCTGAGTGATTACCACAAATCCCCTCATGGATCTCCTACATTACATAAGTTGCTTGAGCTGGATTGAGGCACCGTAGGTATAGCCGGGAGAAACCGCGCTTGTACAATATACCGTCGACAATGACGTAATTGGATGCTCGGGATCGGACTTTGGCAACCTGCTGCTGGTCGTTTGGAAGTGCTCCTGTGGTCAAGAATAGGAGGATGTCGGATGCCCAAGGGATGGGTTCGTTTTGGATGTATTGTACAGCGTGCAGATCGGGTGAAATGGCTGGGTGGTGCAGATATTCGACGCGGACATCATGGATGAGATTAGGATGGTTAGCAGAGGCCAACTGAGCCATCTCATCTGCTTTGGAGTTTTTCGCCCGAGGAATGTTCCTGATGTGGAAGGTATTGAAGAGGCGAGCAAGGGGGAGTGCCAGGTCCCTGTAAGCTCGCATCGTGTCTTTCTTGGCATCAAAATCCCCTGTCATCTGACCGACAACGAGTTGGGAGTCGCTGAATACTCGGAGGTGGCTGACCCCTATGTCCTTGGCAAGGTGGAGTCCTACTATTAATGCCTCGTACTCGACTTCATTGTTGCTTGCTTCAAACAAGAAACGGAGGGCACATTTGAAGTAGCCGCCCTCAGGGGAGGTAAAGATGAGGCCGGCACCACTTCCTTCTCTTCGAGACGAACCGTCGACATTGAGAGTCCAAGAATGAGGATCTTTTGGCTCTGTTGGAGTTGGTGGGGTCAGAGATGTAGTGGTCGGGGTCGGCTTGGTGAATTCCATGATGAAGTCAGCTACAGCCTGCCCCTTGATTGCTGTCTGAGGGCGGTAAGAGATGTCGAACTGGCTAAGTTCTACGGACCACTTCATCAGTCTTCTTGAGAGTTCCGGTTGTTGCATGACCTTCTTCAGGGGCTGGTCGGTGAGGACCACTATGGAGTGGGCTTGGAAGTATGGGCGGAGTCGTCTGGAGGCAATGACCAAGGCCAGGGACAGTTTTTCTAGCAAAGGGTAGTTCTGCTCCGCTCCCTTGAGAGCCCGACTGATGTAATAGACCGGTCGTTGGATTGAGCCATCTTCTCTGAGGAGAGCTGCACTGATTGCGGTTCCCGATACTGCCAAGTAGAGGAAGAGGGGTTCACCCGTGATTGCTTGGGAGAGAAGGGGAGGGTTGGCCATGCATTGCTTTAACTGTTGGAAGGCCTCTTCGGATTCAGCTGTCCATTCAAAAGTCTGCCGAAGAACTTTGAAGAAGGGCAAGCACTTATCTGTCGCACGGGAAATGAAGCGGTTGAGGGCCGCCACTCGGCCGGTGAGTCTCTGGACCTCTTTGACCGTCCTAGGCGACTGCATCTCAACCAAGGCCTTGATCTTCTCAGGGTTAGCTTCGATGCCTCACTGACTGACCATGAAGCCCAAAAATTTGCCAGACCCTATGCCGAAGGCGCACTTCTCTGGATTGAGCTTCATCTGGTGCTTGCGCAAGGTGGCGAAGGTCTCACATAAATCAGTGAGGTGATCGGAGGAGTATTTGCTTTTGACTAGCATGTCGTCGACGTAGACTTCCATATTCCGACCTATTTGGTGATGGAAAACGGCATTAACCAACCGCTGATAAGTGGCCCCAGCATTCTTCAATCCAAACGGCATTACACAGTAATGGTAGGTACCTCGGTCGGTAATAAATGATGTGTGCTCCCGATCAGATGTGTACATCAGGATTTGGTTGTACCCAGAGAAGGCATCCATGAAGCTGAGCATTTGATGACCGGCCGTGGCATCGACCAGCAGATCTATGCGGGGAAGGGGGTAGCTGTCTTTGGGACAAGCTCGGTTCAGGTCAGAGTAGTCGACACAGAGCCGCCATTTGCCATTGTGTTTCCGGACGAGGACCACATTGGACAACCACCTAGGATAGTCCACATTTTTGATGAATTGGGCCTCGAGGAGTTTGTCAACTTCGGCGGCTATAAGGGTGTTGCGCTCCGGATGGAAAATGCGTTGCTTCTGGCGGTGGGGTCGAAAGTGGGGTTCGATGCTGAGGCGATGGGTTATGAAGGAGGGGTCGATGCCTGGCATGTCAGAATGGGTCCAGGCGAATACATCTCTGTGCTTGGTCAGGAGAGCAGTAAGGTCGGCCTTGGCTTGGGAATGCAATTGGCTGCCAATCTTGGCGGTTTTGAGTAGGTTGGTGGGATCAATGTTAACTTCAACAAGTTCCTCTACGGGTTCACCTCTGACCAGCTCGTCCTCGTCTCGGACGTCAAGCCCTTCGATGACCATGGCCTCTTTTAACTTGACTTCTTTAAGTGAGGCGACATAACACTCCCTGGCCACGGTCTGTTCTCCTTTGACAGTTCCGATACCGAGATCGGTAGGAAATTTGATGGCGAGATGATATGTAGATGTGATGACTTGGAAGGCGTTGAGGGCTGTGCGGCCAAGGATGATGTTGTAAGCAGAGGGGCAGTCGACCACAAGAAAGGTGAGCAACTTGGTGGTCTGCCGCGGGTGCTCGCCAATGGTGATAGGTAGATCGATGGAGCCGATGGAGGTCACACGGTCACCGGTGAAGCCGACCAGAGGGGTTTGGAGAGGATACAAGCTTTCTTCCCCAATCTTAAGCTGGCGGAAGCAATTGAGGAAGATAATGTCTGAAGAGCTGCCGTTGTCAATGAGGACTCGTCTGACTTTGTAGTTGGAGAGGATGGCGGAAATGACAAGGGGGTCATCATGTGGGTAACGGACTCCTGCACAGTCAGTGTCGGTGAAGGTGATGGGTTCGATCCATTGTTTTAACTGTTTGGGAGGTCGGTCCACCGTCGCCACTGCTTTGTCTGAGCCCTACCTGATTTTTCTGAGCTCTGCCTTCTGAGCCGAACGGGATGGTCCCCCGCAAGCAAGGCCTCTTGAAATGACTCTGATTTCTCCGACTGGTGGAGGGGGATTACCTGGAGGCCGAGGCTGTGGTGGTGGGCGATCGTGGCCTTGGTTAGGTGGGGCTTGATTGCGGGGTGGTGTGTGTCGGCGATTGTTTCTGGGAAGGTCGGTTCTTTGCCTCTGTGGAGGGCGGGTGTCTGTGAATCGGCTGAGGCGGCCCTGGCATATGAAGGTCTCGATCTGATCTTTGAGGTTAATACATTCGTCGGTGGTATGGCCATGGTCTTGGTGGAAACGGCAGTATTTGGACTGATCTTTCCGAGTGGAAGGGTTTCGTGAAGGTAGGGGCCACTTGAGGGGATAGTCCCACTGGATCTGATTGAGGACGTGCTCCATGGGGGAGTTGAGAGGTGTGTACCGCTCAAACCGACCGGGCGGTCGAGTCGAAGTCGACCGGTTGGCTTGGAGGGGTCGATCATTATAATGGGGTGTTTGGCTATTATACTGGGCGGTTCTGGGCTCGGAGTCTTTCCTCTTGTCTCTGGGGGTCGGATTTTTAGGGGTCGGCTCTTGCCGGGCGGCCAGGGAATCTTCAGCATTCATGTATTTCTGGGCTTTGGATAGTAGGGCTGCCATGGTGGTTGAAGGGTTTTTGGAAAGGGAGAAAAGGAAATCGGACGACCGCAGGCCGGCCATGAAGGCGGTGAGGATGATCTTGTCGTCATTCTCCGCTACTTGAAGGGCTTCGGTGTTGAAACGGGTGACAAGACTGCGGAGCGACTCCCCCTCGGTCTGACGAATGTTAAGAAGTTGGGTGGCTGGGCGTCTCTGACGCTGGGCTCCAATAAAATGGCTCAGGAAAGAGTCGCTAAGGTGTTGAAAGGTGGAGACGGAGTCCGCCGGTAGCTGGCTAAACCACAACCGAGTTGATCCCTTTAGTGTCACTGGGAAAGCTCGGCACATGATCTCGTCAGGGAAAGCATGGAGGATCATGAGGGTGCGGTAGGTTTCCAGATGGTCGACTGGGTCCGTCGTGCCATCGAAGGAGTCAATGGTAGGCATCTTGAACTTGGCGGGCAATGGTTTGTCGCGGATGGAGGCAACAAAAGGCGAGTTGGCGGTGACTGTGGGTTTGTGCTGAATGTTCTGCATGACCCCTTGTAGTTGGAGTTTCATGGCTCGGAGTTCAGCGTCCCAGAGAGGAATGTTGTTGCCATGGTCGGTCAATGGAGGCTGGACACTGCTGGCTTCCCCCTCAGGAGCCAGTGCTGCGACTGACGGGCGTGGAGGTGGAGGTGGTAGGCTTACGTGTGGAGGAGAAGGGGGTTGTAAACCTTATGGGTTAAGCGGAGGGGGTTGTGGAGCAGTATGGCCTGGGGTTCTTTCTTGATTGGGTGGGATATCTGGAGGTGGAGCAGGGAGGTGTCTTTGGAGTAAAGCATTAATCAGGGCTTGGTTTTGCTCGGCCGACGATGTATTGTGGTGGGTTGTTTAGGTGGGAAGGATCTGTCTGATGATCGGCGGTATTGTGGTGAGAAGCCATGGACCTAGTCGTGACCATGCACCTGGACGGGTAAGAGGAAAAGGTAACAGTGAGAAATGAGGGCTCCGGCGATAGTGAACACAACTAGCGCACGAATAAACCACAAAGTTCCCACAGACGGCGCCAACTGATAATGCAGTCCGTCCCGGGTGGATGGGTCGGGCTGGTCTAGGCTCTTCAGGTCCAGGTTCAAGGTGATGATTCCGCCAAATGACCTGCAAGCAAGCCCAAAGGGGAACGGGGTAGTCCCCCAGTGAACCCTCCGGCGAGAGAATTAGTAGTGGAAGAAGGAAAATGTAGAGAGAGAGAGATAAAAGCTTAACCTTCCTCTTGTCTTCTATTCTTGCTTATATCCTTTGGTAATCATTTCACTGTCCCTTGTGACATGCCTCCTTCCGCCGAAAGCCTGTGCCGTAGCTTACCTTGTTCAGGGTGAGGGGGCTCTGTTCCGACAGGGAGGTGTTGTCGTAATAAATACTGTGATGGGTTGCATTAATGGTGATGTGTTGTGGTAATAACTTTGCAGATCTTTGTCTGCTGATGTGGCCTGTGTTCCACCTGCCACGTGCCCGAATGCCATTGGCCCTCCATGTCTAGATGCCTCCAGCTGTCCTGGGCTTTGTCAATCGGGTTATGCTATTGGTAACAAGCGATGGGTTTGGGGTGGTTTGCTGTGAGCCGTATGCCTTGTGAGCCCATCCATGTCAAATTTTGAATTGAATATTTTAACAATTGTTAAAATCTAGAAAAAAGAAGAGAATAAAATACACACAATCTTACTCTCATTTTTAAAGTGACAATAACCTTGATTCAACCCGTACTGCTAAAACACTAACACAAGCCCTACCACTACACTATGAATGAGATTATTTGAACTTTTGACCTCCTACCAAGATGCAAAGATTTTGGACAATAAAAAAAGCGCTAATTGAGCTTTGATGTAGATATATACATATGAAAATAATATGTATCTAAAATAATACCAATGAAACAAAGAAACTTGTTCCAGTAGAACCTAAAATGTATTGAAAACAAAAGATTTCTTCCCCCTAAATAGGAGTAAAGATAAAACAGCAAGAAGAGCACGTTGATAATTTTTGTATTCCCAAAAACGAAAATAGAAAAGAGGAAACGCGTACAATGATGATTTCCATACCCAATAGCTATTTCTAGGAACGGAATACAACCTTTCAATTTTCTAGCATTAACCATGGGAGTAGAACTCTCTTCCTCCATTCTGGTCAACCTCTAGATCTAAAGAATTACTGTCCATGTCATGTCAGCATTCGAACCATCAAAATCTAGATCTACAGATACATCTATCCTTTTCTTCGACTATCCAATACTTCCCATTGAGTCATCGTCTTCTCTTCTCCTCTTTATAGAATCCAAACTGTCAATACTACCGCTGCAGTTTTTCTGAGTCTTATTGTATTCCTTGACGGTAGCTTTAATGGCTTCCAACAACCGATCACCATACCAGTTCACATTTGCACTAAATAAAACCAATACGTTCATTAAAATGCTTTGGTAGGTAATAGTGATTTAATCCACCCTTAGAATTTACTTGCCAATTCCATGAATCTCAAGAAGTGCTTCTTTCGTTCTGGGAATTCTTGTACTGATCTGGTGCAACGTAGAATTACTGAGTTGAGAAAGAAAGAGATAGCAACATATTAGGACATAGTTTGTCACAAAATACCAAAACAAACATTCTAATCGCTAGTAGGCAAAAATTTCAAATGAATGATGAAAGTCTTGGAAAGTGCGGAAAGAGAAACTTTTCCCATGGTAGCTTGGCTTTCAATTTTTTGGCAAAAAATTTTAAGAAAAATTATTTTTTCATAAAAGTAGCTGCTAATTCTTTTAACTTTTTTCACAAAATGCATCTTAACCAAATGCTACTAGAAAATAATTTTTCATTTCATTTCACTTCACTTTCCTTTCTTTCACTTTAGTCTTCCGTTTCTATCACTTTCATTTTTCTATCATATTTTCCACTCTAATCACATGGACCCTTTTAGAAAAATATTCAAAAAGAAAGTCAAATGAGAAAAATGGCAGCTCTGGGGAGGAGGGACAACATCCCAGGGGCATTTCCCTAAATAAGTCAAAATAATAAAGGAATTCCCAAACTAAGCCTAGTTTTGAAAGAATTCCCAAAATGAGCTAACTCGCGGTTCACAATCGCGAGTTCAACAGTTTTCCACCCCTGTCGCGCGAAACCTGCCAAATTTGAAACTTGCTGTTACGAAAAGCGAGTTTGATTAAGAACTCGCAGTTACGAAACGCGAGTTTAATTAAATTTTTTTTTCCTTTGAGCTCGCTTTTTACAAGCACGATTTCATCCCAAAAAAATTTTGTGCTGAACTCGCTTTTTGAAACCACGAGTTCATCAAAAAATAGATTTCTTCTGAACTCGCTGTTCATAACCACGAGTTTATCAAAAATTATGAACTCGCTATTTGTAACCACGATTTTAGGGCAAATTTTTTTTCTTTAAGTGAAATCGTGGTTCACAACCACAATTTTAGAACTTATATTTAACCCCCCCAGCCCCGTGTTTTGCATTCACGCTTTCTCCTCTCTCTCTCTGCTGTCTCTCTCTCGCTCTTTACTCCTCTCACTCTGTTCTCTCTCTCTCGAGCTACCTGCTCTCTCTCTCTCTGGAGCTCCCTGCTCTCTCTCTCTCTCTCTCGAGCTCCCTCTGATTGATTCAGTACTGTCTCTCTCTCTCACTGTGAATAAATTAGGATTAGAGTTTATATTTGTGAATATATTTGTGTTTGTGAAAATGTGAATAAATTAGGGTTAGGGTTCATGAATGTGGGGTTAGGGTCAGGGTTTATATTCGTGAATAAAATGTTGTGAAATCAGAAATAATAAATTAGGGTTACGGCTTATATTTGTGAAATTTTAAATATAGATAATTTGTTGAATGTGAATGTTGAATGTGTTGAATTTTAATTATAGATAATTTGTTGAATTTGTTTAATTATAGATAATTTGTTGAATTTGTTTAATTATAGATAATTTGTTGAATTTGTTTAATTATAGATAATTTGTTGAATTTGTTTAATTATAGATAATTTGTTGAATTTGTTTAATTATAGATAATTTGTTGAATTTGTTTAATTATAGATAATTTGTTGAATTTGTTTAATTATAGATAATTTGTTGAATTTGTTTAATTATAGATAATTTGTTGAATTTGTTTAATTATAGATAATTTGTTGAATTTGTTTAATTATAGATAATTTGTTGAATTTGTTTAATTATAGATAATTTGTTGAATTTGTTTAATTATAGATAATTTGTTGAATTTGTTTAATTATAGATAATTTGTTGAATTTGTTTAATTATAGATAATTTGTTGAATTTGTTTAATTATAGATAATTTGTTGAATTTGTTTAATTATAGATAATTTGTTGAATTTGTTTAATTATAGATAATTTGTTGAATTTGTTTAATTATAGATAATTTGTTGAATTTGTTTAATTATAGATAATTTGTTGAATTTGTTTAATTATAGATAATTTGTTGAATTTGTTTAATTATAGATAATTTGTTGAATTTGTTTAATTATAGATAATTTGTTGAATTTGTTTAATTATAGATAATTTGTTGAATTTGTTTAATTATAGATAATTTGTTGAATTTGTTTAATTATAGATAATTTGTTGAATTTGTTTAATTATAGATAATTTGTTGAATTTGTTTAATTATAGATAATTTGTTGAATTTGTTTAATTATAGATAATTTGTTGAATTTGTTTAATTATAGATAATTTGTTGAATTTGTTTAATTATAGATAATTTGTTGAATTTGTTTAATTATAGATAATTTGTTGAATTTGTTTAATTATAGATAATTTGTTGAATTTGTTTAATTATAGATAATTTGTTGAATTTGTTTAATTATAGATAATTTGTTGAATTTGTTTAATTATAGATAATTTGTTGAATTTGTTTAATTATAGATAATTTGTTGAATTTTAATTATAGATAATTTGTTGAATTTTAATTATAGATAATTTGTTGAATTTTAATTATAGATAATTTGTTGAATTTTAATTATAGATAATTTGTTGAATTTTAATTATAGATAATTTGTTGAATTTTAATTATAGATAATTTGTTGAATTT
>NW_021025937.1:3761-106627 GCF_004153795.1 Camellia sinensis | reverse complement strand
GCCGAGAAAGAGCTTCAAGAAGCCTTGGCCACCAAAGAGGCTGAAATAAAAGATGCTGATGAAAAGGCATATGCCCAAGGCATGGCCGACATCACAGATGCTTACGAACAGCAAGTGAAGGAGGCATCCAACAAGGGTTTTACCCTTGGTTGGATGTCCCTTCTGAAGAAACTTAACGTCCCAGAAGACTCGCCATTAAGAAAACCTGATGTCATTCCTCTGCCATTTCCTTCGATTCAACCTCCAAATCAAGACGTCGGCGAATCCGAATCCGAGGAAAATGATGAGGATGAGGATCAGGCCTTGGTGAGAAAACCCAAGGATGCTGATGGGGCCAAGTCCCCTCCTCAGAATGAGCAAGTCGTAGACTTGACTCAGGATGAGGAAGGTGATGAGGTTCCCATAGAAGCTGTTCCCGAGAATGCACTTGTCGACGTCTCCTCTGTGGACAAGAGTGTTGAAGAAACTCTGCAAGAAATTGATGCCGAGATAGCGGCGAATAAGGCTACTGGGATGTCTTCTCAACCAGCATCTGATCTTCAAATTCAACCAACTGATGGAGAGGAGTCTTAGCTTCACGTTTTTTCTTTTGCTTACTTGTATTTTGTTGTTTCTTATATTTTGGAATAGTGTATGCTTTTTGTATGGCCGATGTGCCTTTTTCTTGGTGAATGAATATAACTTTTCTTTTCTAAGTGCTTGCACTCTTGTCTTCTTTTTTTTTTTGTCTTTGCATGATTCTATACTTAGAATATTCTGCATGTCTTATGTACTCTTCCTTCTTTCTGCAATCTTCTCGGGGTGATACACCTCGGTTATGCCACCTGACGATGTACTTCGACAAGTACTTGTCTTTGGTTTAATTTCGACTTGTAAATTGCTACAAATTTTAACAAGTGAAGATAAACAATTATCTCGGCTTAACTTCAACTTGTAAATTGCTATAAATTTCAACAAGCGTTAAGCATTACTCTGGTTTAACTTCAACTTGTAAATTGCTACAAATTTCAACAAGCGTTGAGCATTACTTTGGTTTAACTTCAACTTATAAATTGCTACAAATTTTAACAAGCGTTAAGCGTTACTAGTTTAACTTCAACTTGTAAATTGCTACAAATTTCAACAAGTGAAAATAAACAATTATCTCGGCTTAACTTCAACTTGTAAATTGTTACAAATTTCAACAAGCGTTAAGCATTACTCTGGTTTAATTTCAACTTGTAAATTGCTACAAATTTCAATAAGTGAATATAAGCAATTATCTCGGCTTAACTTCAACTTGTAAATTGCTACAAATTTCAACAAGCGTTAAGCGTTACTGGTTTAATTTCAACTTGTAAATTGCTATAAATTTCAATAAGCGAAGATAAACAATTATCTCGGCTTAACTTCAACTTGTAAATTGTTACAAATTTCAACAAGCGTTAAGCATTTTTGTCTTCTCTCTGACCCCAATGTGAACCTGAGTTCAACTTGGGTTCTCATTATTCAGAAACAACATTATGCATCTTTTATCAATTCACAAGTCTTTGGAGAACTCTGCTAAAATTTTATTGATGACGTCGGTAAAAAATAACAAGGAACATCTAATGATAGAAAATTTTCAAATTACAAGTGTTCCAGGGTCTTGGTAATGCTTTGCCCTCATTGTCTTCAAGCCGGTATGCTCCATTGCCCAATACCAAAGTGATTCTGTAGGGTCCTTCCCAGTTTGGGGCAAGCTTGCCCTCTCTGGGGTCCTTCTTGTTGCCAACAACTTTTCTCAGGACTAGGTCGCTGACCTGAAATTCCCTTGGATTGACCTTCTTATTGTAAGCTCTAGCAAGCTGCTGCTGGTATGCTGCGAGCTGAATTGCAGCTTTCTCCCTTCTTTCTTCTAAAAGATCCAGATCTCGGGCTAGAAGTATGTCATTAGTCCCATTCTCTACTCCCTGGGTTCTGATCCCTAGGATGCCGATCTCTAGTGGGATGACGGCTTCTGTGCCGTAGGCCATGGCAAAGGGGGTTTCCCCTGTTGATTTTCTCGGTGTAGTCCGATATGCCCAGAGTACATTGGGCAACTCGTCCACCCACTTTCCTTTTGCTGCCCGATATGCCCAAAGTACATTGGGCAACTCGTTTACCTACTTTCCTTTTGCTGCCTGCAGTCTCTTCTTTATCCCATCCAAAATTACTTTGTTGGATGCTTCTGCTTGCCCATTGTTTTAGGAAAAACTTGGTGTTGAAAAGTAATTCTTTATCTTGAATTTCGCACAGAAGTTCTTGATGAGTTTGCTGTCAAACTGCATTCCGTTGTCGGCAACTATTGCTCTTGGAATGCCAAATCTGGTGATGATGTTTCTCCATATGAACTTCTTGACGTCCATATCTCGGATTTTGGCAAGAGGTTCTGCTTCTATCCACTTCGTGAAGTAATCTGTTGCTACCAGTAAGTACTTCCTTTGTCCAGTTACTTGGGGCAACTGCCCAATGAGATCCATGCCCCATTGGGCAAAAGGCCATGGACTGGATACAGGATTTAGGTCAGCAGCTGGCTGGTGTATCAAAGGTGCAAACCGTTGGCACAAAAGAACTCACCTCACATAGGCTTCAACATCCTTCTGCATGTAGGGCCACCAGTACCCCTGAGTAATGGCCCTGTGAGCTAGTGATCTGCCCCCAAGCGTGCTTCCACAAATCCCTTCATAGAATTTCATATAGAAAATCTTCACCTGACAAGGGTGTACGCACCTTAAAAGGGGTCCAGTGAAGGAACCTTCTGTAGAGATGTCCGTCCGCTGTCAATTAATCTTGTCGCTTCAATCTGACCTTGTGTGCTTCCTTATGGTCTTCTGACAGCTTTCCTTCTTTTTAGGAATGCACAATTGATCCATCCAGCTTGGTCCCAAGTCCATACACATGTTCTTGTTCTGTGGTCAGTTTCTTTATGCTCGGGCTTGACAAATAGTCAATCTATTTGTCCTTGTTTTTTTCAGTTGTATTAACTTGCCAAGTGGCCAACGCGTCGGCGTGGCTATTATCATCTCGGCCTAACATGCAGAAGTTGGCAGTTGCAAACAAGGCTGCCAGCCTGATAACTTCCTTTACGTATGCCGACATCCTCTCATCTCGGGTTGCAAATCTCCTGTTGTTTGATTTACTATTAAGTTGTGAATACAAAAAATTATTACCTCATCTGCTTCTGCTGCCACTGCTAGCTTTATCCTGCAATCAGTGCTTTCGTAATTCTGCCTTTTGTTTGAGGCCTTGAACCCTAATATGAATAGACTTGTTCCAATATCTCCCTATCAGGAGATATTAACACTACTCCTGCCCCCGCTCCTTGCCGGTGAGAGCTCCCATCGACAAACAGGCGGAAAAGATCGCCGATGTAAATGCTTATGGTCTGAGTTTTTCTTTCTTTGTTCTTTTGCCTTTGGTTGGGCTTCTCTTGTTTGCTTGGACATCTTTCATCTTGGCTCAGCGGAACCCGATGTTCGATGGATCGCGGCTGGAATTCGCCACGAAGTGGCCAAAACTTGGCCTTTATTGCTGTTCTCGGCTGAAACCCAGGTCTACTGGCCAAGGCCACTGCCATCTTGCTATTCTTCCAAGTTAAGGTCTCCTTGTTTGCAACAAGGACTTCAGTGGGTGCTCTGTTAGCATATAATCTTGCGCTTGAAAGTTAATGGTTAGCTTCTTTGAAGCCATTACTAAGCCAGCAATTAATTTCTCTGAGTGGTAGGTTACCTTGTTTTTGTGTCGGCCAAGGTTTTGCTTACATAATAAACAGCCTTTTGCTCCCCATTTTTCTCTCATTAGCACCCTGCACTTACTGCGTGTTCTAAACTGCCAAATTACAAAAACAGTTCTTCTCCAGGTTCAGGTGTTGAAAGAGACTGGAGCCGTGGTTCAGATACTTTTTTAGGTCGGCCAAAAGGCCTCACATTCCTCAGTCCATAGGAAGTTCGTAGCCTTCTTTCACCAGGTTGAAGGAAATTGTTTACATTTGTCTGAGCTTCTCTCAAGCTATCTGTTTAGGGCTGCGGCCCTTCCAGTTAGCATCTGCACCTGCTTTGCCAACGTCGGGCTCTTCAACTCTAGGATGGCCTTGATTTGATCTGGGCTGGCCTCAATGCCCTTTCTTGTTACCAGGTACTCCAGAAACTTACCTGATCCAACTCTAAATGCGCATTTCGATGCGTTGAGTCGGAGCTGGTATGTTTTGAGTATATCAAAGACCTCTTTTAGGTCGGCAAGATGACCCTGAGGTTCCTTGGTCTTCACGACCATGTCATCGATGTAGACCTCTACTGTTCGGCCAATCAGGTGTTTGAACATTTTGGTTACCAGCCTTTGGTAAGTTGCTCCTGCGTTTTTCAACCCGAAAGGCATTACTCTGTAGCAGTACAGGCCTTTTGGGGTGATGAATGCGATTTTTTTTTCGTCTGGGGGATACATGGTAATCTGGTGGTACCCCCTGTAAGCATCCAGGAAGCTCATCCTTCCATGTCCAGATGTGGCGTCTACCAACTGGTCAATCTTGGGTAGAGGAAAGCTATCTTTGGGACAAGCTTTGTTCAGACTTGTAAAATCTACGCAGACTCTTCATTTACCGTTCTTCTTCTTTACCACCACTGTATTGGATAGCCATGTTGGGTAGTGTACTTCTCTAATGGCCCTGGCCTCCAGAAGTCTGTCTACTTCTTCTTCTACTGCTTTGACTATATCAACGTCAGTCTTCTGGCTCGCTGAATTACAGGTTTGGCCGACCTGTCAACATTTAGTTTGTGGCAAGTGACCTCGGGGTCAATGCCAGGCATTTCGTAAGGTGTCCAAGCGAACACCTCCATATTTGCTCTCAAAAATGTTTCCAACTCTTTTTTCTCTTCTTCGGCTAAGCCCGAGTTGAGAAGAAAGAAGCGCTCTTCATCTCCATCCTGGATGAGGATCTTCTTTAGTGCCTCTTCGCTCTTCTTGGCTGGTTCTTTGCCGACGTCTTCTAGGACTTCCACGTCCTCATCTTCAATTTCTGCCTTCTCTGGCTCTCGCACGCTGCAGGTAGATTTCATTGCTGCCATGGAGCAATTCTTCGCCTGCAGTTGATCTCCTCTGACTTCTTCAATCCCATGCTCTGTTGGGAACCGTAGTAGTTGATGCAACGTTAAGGGAACTGCCCCCATTGCATGCAACCATGGTGTCAAGGTGCGCCCATCCAAGAGTCAACACCTTGATGCCACACACATTTGTGCCCTTTGGAGAGCTAAAGACATGCCTAAGAAGTTGTTGGTGCAAGTGCAAGCAAGGGCCCAAAGCATAGTGCAAGATTGTCCAAGACATGCCCAAGACATGCCATGAAGCGAGCTAGCCACCAAGTAGTAACTTTAGGCCAACTTTTAGAGGGTCAAATGTAATCTTTTTGCCTTGTAAATTTTTATGTAAATACCTTAGTATTAAAGGTGTTTTGGGACCAAGAGTTGTAATTTTTCTATTTTTGTATTATTTTTAAAAATCCATTATGACTCCTCAAACATAGTGGATGTTTCCTCGTGCCAGATAGAAAAGCACTTAACAAGCTATATATAAGAAGGGGGTACCCATGTGTTGAACCAGACCACTTGTGCCTTCAATGTAGCCCAACCTTGTATATGGTAAGGCAACTTTTGTAGCACTTTTGTGCATTGTTCAACTTTTGTAATGCCTTTTTTTGAGTAATGAAAAGTTCATTTCGCCTTTGCATTGTGCAAAGCCTTTCAATTGTTGTTACTTTAATTTTAGCTTGTTGATTGCTATATTGTGGTTTGTCTCCAAACTTGTGGCTCATCAACTGGACTAATATTGTGTTTGCTTGTCTTTACAACCTTTCGAGCATTCTTGGCGGGCTAGTGAAGAGTGTTAACTTGCGCCACACACACTTGCTTATCTTCAACAAGGCTTCTGCATTGCCAATGTGTGACACATGGCCTTCTCAAGATGATGTTGTATGGCGAGGGCATGTCAATCACCATGAATTCTGTCTTGATCTTCTTAGTGGCGGCTTGTACTTCCAAGCTTGTTGCGCCCAGTGGCCACGTCGGCGTTCCATTGAAGCCGACTATCGGGCCATTGGATTGCTCCAAGTCATCAGGATGAAGGCCCAACTCCTTGTAACATCTAACATACATGATGTCGCAAGAGCTACCTTGATCAATCAGGATGCGTTTCACTTGGCACTCCCTAACCTGGAGGGATACTACCAAGGCATCATTGTGTGGATGTTGGACCATCTCTAGGTCGATTTCAGTAAAGGCTATTGTTGGTTCTTGGCATTCTTCAGGCCGAGGTCTTTTATATCCTACCTGGTTTACGTGCTGAAGGTGTTTTACCTTCTGGGTCTCCCCTCGTATGTCGTTTTCGTTCACTTTTGAGTGAATTACATTAACCACCCGTGGTCCTCCTGCCTGTGGTTGCTGTGCTGGGGGAGGCAGAGCTACTGGTGCTTGAGGCAATCTTGCCTGTTCTTCCCTTATCCTGGCTTCATCGACAAGGTCCCTCAGATGGCCTTGCCTCACTAAGTCTTCTAGGTGTGCTTTTAGGGCTCTGCAACCCTGAGTTGGGTGCCCTTCTTCATTGTGGTAAGCACAACACCTACCGACGTTTCTTTCCATAAATTCCCCTGGTGTTCTTGCCGGCGCTCTGAAATAGGGTTGGTTTCGTATTTGATCCAGGACTTTGTGGATCGGGACTCGGAATACAGTCGTTACTGCCTGTTTAGCCTTTAATTCCGTTTCCTGTTTGATTGATCCATTGTTACTTCGGCTTCGCTTCGGCGAGCCGTTTCTTTTCTCCTGCGTTGTCTCTTTGTTTCCCGACGCATCCTCCTCGGCTCTGGCGTACTTCTCGATTCTCGCCATGAGTTCTTCCATGCTTTTTGGCAATGTCTTTGCCAAAGACTTCTGTAGTGGACAGTCAGCTTTCAGGCCGTTCTTGAAAGACACGACCGCTACCTCTTGGTTGCATTCGGGTATTCGATTGAACACCTCGTAGTACCTTTTTGCGTAAGCCCTAAGGCCTTCATCCTTGGTGATTTTTAAAGCCATCAGTGCGTCGACCCTCAAGGGCTGTAGTTTGTTCGTCACAAACCTGGCTACAAACATCTTGGCCAGGCCTTCCCAAGTCTTTACGCTTCCCTTCGGTAGTTTATGGAACCAATCTGATGCAATCTCCCCTAAGGATGAGGGGAATACTTTGCAGAGCAACGGCTCGTTCCCACTATATAACGCTATTGAATTTAGGTATAGTCCAACGTGAAAGTTGGGATCTGACTTACCATCATATATTTGGAACCTCGGCATACTGAATCTCTTTGGTGCTTCAAATTTGTCCAGTTCCACCGAGAATGGTGTCCTCGGCTTAACTGGGGAAGTTACTTCGGCTTCAGCATTCTGTTGCTTCCTCTTAAGGTAATCTCTCAAGTCTTCTTTACTCCTTCTTGGAGCTCGGCTATCTCTGGACTTCAATCTTTTCGGCATACTACTTTCGGCCTCGTGGTGAGCCCGTATTGATCTTTTTCCATGGGTTGTGTCAAAGTAGAGCGCCTGCCCTTGAACATGCCGATGTTCTTTGGGCTTTGGGTCCTTCGTATGATACGTCCTTCGGGACTCCTCTCGTCTCGGCTCCTCTCGTCCGACTTCCCTGAAAGGTCGGTGAGAGTGCCTTCCGCTCCTGGTGTGCTGAGGGGCTTCGGGGATTGTTTTCCTTCCTCCCTTCTGGGTATTAGTTGCTGGAATCGGCGTGTCGTGCAGCGAGTACGGTGGCTGCATGACATTGTTTTGCATCATGAAGTTGACGACCGATTGCAGGTCCGCCAACTTGTTTGCCAATTCTTTTACTTCTTCATCCCTCCGCAGGCACCTATCCCTCCATACCTGGAGGTTATCTTCGTTATAGTACTTGTTTTGGTCTGTCTTCTTCGAAATGTCGACCTCCTGACCGACGTATTTCTCTCTGTGGCCCTGGTCACGAGTTTCTGCATTGTTGTTGTCTCCTTCAACATCAAGGTCAATAGGTCTGCCACTCCCAGCAGGAGTGCCGTCTCCAATCTTTTCCCTCTGTCCGTTACTGGCCATCTATTCTTCTAAGTTCCCACAGACGACGCCAAATTGTGTGGGAAATTTTCTGACCACACTGCCCGTTTAGTAATCAGCTAGAGAGAACCAGCAGAATAGATGGCTTCAGTTAACTTGTAACAGAAAGAAAAGGTTCCGGTAGTGGCTCTTCCACCCGGGGGCACTCCGACGATCAAGTCAGTATATCTCTCAAAGATAATCAAGTGCTAAACTCACTGCTCAAAGCCAAATTGCATACCTTAGACCCACGGGAGTGCCTCTCTTTTATAGTTAACTCACTCCTTGTCCCACTAGAAGCCTGACTTCTATGGATTCCAACTCAATACTTACTTTGGATTCTTCAAGAGATAAAGATAAACTCCCTAAGAGCTTTATCCTCATCTTGACTAAGTCTCCTCTTCATTCTAAGACTCTTGTCCCTTATCCGTTTATCTCGGATTCCGATATCTTCGGAGATAACCTCGGCCTTGCCGAGATCACCTCAGCGTCACAAGCAGAACACGTGGCACCTCGGCTGACACGTCAGCGTCACTTTGCCACGTGTTGGTCCTCAGAAAATATATCCCCACATGCACTATACTGCAAAGTTATATCCACCCACTTCCACCAAGTTCGTCAAAAATGTCTCAAAAATTTACTGTCACAATATGAAACTATGGTTTTTGGCAAACCATGCAATCAAACCACTTCTCAAAATAACAATTGGGCAACATAAGTAGTATTTGATATCTTTCTACAAGAAAAAAAAATTGTTAATTTTGGAAACAACAATGATAGGTGACCCAAAAAATCATGGCTCGAAACACTCAAAACGACGTCATTTTGGATATAAAACGACGTCACTTTGGGTATAAAATAGCGTCGCTTTAACACACTTTTAACACATTCGAGCCATTCGAGCCACAAAAATTTAAACTACCAAACATTTTCCTTTTGGAAAATCTGTCAACAATCACATTTAATTTTACATGAAAATTATATATGAATATTGTTTTTCTTTATTCATTTTTTTAATTATTAAATTTATTCCATATTTCGTTTTCTATTAAGATTTTTATTGTAGAAATTAATTTAAGTGCTAATCAAAAATTAAAAAAAAAATACATATATAATTAGGCAAAATTATTTTATATAAAAAATATTTTATAACAAAACAAACAAAGCCTAAAACAAGATAGCCATAAAAATAATTTATATTTACAACAATATGCATCCGTATGATACTTTTATATAAATTTTAGGATAAATTACAGATACACCTCTTGAGGTTTGCTTAAAACACGAATTGTTCCTTGCGATTTGAAAAATTATAAATACCTCCCTGTCAAAATTTTTTATTTAACAGAATTTATTGAAAAAGTGAAATTTTTAACTATTCACATATATAATAATAAAATTATTCGAATTATTAATTGAAATAAAATTTTAACATTATTAAAAACTGTTAAATAACTTGATAATTTATTAATAAAAGAACCTATTTGTTATGAAATTAGAAATCTTAGAGACATAATGTAATTTCTAAAATCATAGGAGATAATTTGTAATTTAAGTAAATTTCAGAGGTGTATTTGTAATTTATCCTAAATTTTATGTATAAATAGAATTTTATACAAATTCTTGCTAATAAAGAGGCTTGATTGAGGATTTAGCTAGGAAAAATACTAAGGGTTGGTTTGGAATGTGGGTTGGCTTTTTTACTTTTTTAGTAGATGTTTGGTATTTTTTTAAAAAGTTAAAAAGTTATTGAAAAAATAAAAAAAGTTAACACTATTCACATACATCATTGGACATTTTGAGTTAAGAAAAAAAAAAAAGTTATGCAGCACAGTGCACTGCACGGAACCCAAACAATATTTTAATACCATCACAGTGCACTACACGAAACCCAGCACAGTGCAGCACAGGGTAGGAAGGTAATTTTGCTAGGGGTGCTTTGGCAACCTAGTAAAAAGCCAGCTTTTAACTTTTTACCCGTTTTGAGTCACATCACTTCTCACATTTTTTCTCACAAAAAAACAAAATAAACTAAAAAAAATAAAAAAAAATCAGCTTTTTACTAACTTCTCAAAACACCACATATTTTAATATACATTTTTTATAAAAAGTCAAAAAGTTATCCCAAATACATTTTTTTTTTACTTTTTTAGTCAAAAAATCAAAAAGTGCACTCATATAGTTCATTCCAAACAATCCTTTAGTCTGGGATTAAAAAGTTTCATTTGGAATACTTTTTAGTTTTTTTAACTTTTGTTAGAAAAAAAATTAAATGATTATAATTTGAATGTGATATTTTGCCTTATTGAATTAAAAAATCTATTTTGTCAAAAAGTCAAAAAATCTAACATATCAAAAGAAGGCTAAAAATTTTAAATATTTTACTAAATATTCTATTAATATCTGAATACAGAATCAATATATTGTTCTTTTATACCCATATAAGACATTTAATTAGATATTTTAATAAAACGTTTCAAATCCCTAACATTACTCTCTAGCTAGAGTGCAGCGGTGAACTGGATCTTCAACAAGTGACTACTGTTCTGAGCACCAACTCTCCCCACACTAGTACGAAGGATAATGATACATTTTATTAAAAGTGATGCTCTAAAACATCATTAATGAGTTGACAATTATTTCAAAAAAAAAAAAAAAAAAAAACAAGATACATGCAGTGAGTTTCGTTTATTATCACATCATTAGTGATGTTTTTAGAACATCACTTTTAGTGATTTCAAGCATTATTGCTGGTATGAATGACCACATGTGTTATGTCTAACATCAATCACCACCACACCACCTATTTCCTTTCTTTCATTCCTTTATTCTTTGATACTAGAGAGAGAGAGAGAGAGAGAGGGAGAGAGAGAGTGAGAAGAAATGGCTGAAGATGAATACCCACAGAAGGCTTTTGGTTGGGCTGCAAGGGACACCTCTGGGTTCCTCTCCCCATTCAAATTTTCTCGCAGGTTTGCTAAACATTTATACATATCTATCTATACATACATACATGGATATTGATTTGTACACACACAGTCTCGCACCTCCACATTCCCTTTAAGCTTTGTTTGGTTGAGGATTTAGAAAGGAAAAAGAAAATAATGTGTAAAACTAGGTGAAATATCTATTTTTTTTCTTGTCTTTTCAAATCCCTTCTATAATCTCTCGATCAAACCAAACACACGTCAGTATTTTATGATTAGTTTAATGATTCTTGCTTCATTTTTAGTTTCCATTTATGTTTTCTCACGGTTTTTATTCTGTTTTGGTTTTAAAGATTATTTTTTATTTTTTATTTTTTATTTTAAACTCGGACTAATCCGGGGCAAAACCGGTATGGACTGCCGCCGGCAACAATTTATGGCAACTATTTTTGACGGCCATTTTTTGGTGGCCATTCCGATGACTATTTTTGACTCAGCCGTACCTCATAACACTCTACCCTCATTTTTATTTTATTTTTTTTTCCCGTTAAGAAAGAATATCTATTGAAGGTCCACGCCTTAGATAAAATAACCGAGCATCTGGAGATCTGTTCTTGCGATTATGTGGCTTTTGGTTGGTGAGTTTGAAGATCTGAAGAGTCCGTAAATTATTTTCTCTCTCTAGAAAGATCAAATCGAACCCAAAATCAAAATGGGAAACAAATGGAGGAAAGTGAAGCTCACTCTGACGTGCTTGTACGTCCCAAGTGGGGATGGCAATGGGAGTGAATAATGCGGGTGGATATTAATTCTCAATGCCCATTCCCATTCCCTATAATAATTTGGATTCAACTTGTTTGATTGGACCCGTCCAGTTCGGTCCATGGGTCAATTTTTGAGTTCCGTTTTGATAATTCGAACCGTTCAATGTGTAGAACTCATCAAGTACTATATCTTTGTAAAAAATCACGTTGATCAGATATTGATAGCTATTTGATCGGATCATATTTGTATTAAAAAAAATAAATGGTGAAAAAATAAACGGTTGACAAAATTCTGATCCAATCAAATAGCTATCAATATCCAATCAACGTGTTTTTTTTGCAAAGATACAGTACTTAACGAGTTCTACACATTGAACGATTCGAATTATCGAAACGGGGCCCAAAATGAACCCATAGGCCAGACTGGACAGATTCAATCATGATCTAAACATGAGACAAGCTGGACCTAACATTTTTTCCCCATTCCCCATTTGGCATGGGTACTATCCTTCCCATCTCCTAATTAACTTGACCTTTTTTTTTTTTTTTGAAGTTTACAACCAAAACTAAATATATATTCAATCTTATTTTATTTTATTTGACTCATCAACAAAATTAAATATACTTTAATTAATTAATAAGTTTATTTTAAAATAATCAAATATATAATTTTGAAACAATCAAATAAGTTTTTAATAATTAAAAAAAATGTGAAAAAACGTGAAAAATTAAAATAATAATAATAAATTATAGAATCAAATAAGTTTTTAATAATTAAAAAAAATGTGAAAAAACGTGAAAAATTAAAATAATAATAATAAATTATAGCCATCCCTCTCCCTCTCCTACAATTTTACATTCTTTTATTATAGCCATCCCTCTCCCTCTCCTACAATGTTACGTTCTTTTGTAAAAATTAAAATATTTACAAAATATTTAAGATAAAAAAAAATTGAAATGTCTAAATAAAAATTATATATTGAAAATAAAAAAATAAAATTTTCTTAAACATTATTTAATATTTTTAAAAAATAGATCCAAAAAATTTAAAATACTCAAAATACAACTCAAATTTTTTTTCAAAATTCAAAACTCTTTTCAAAATTCAAAAACTCATTTCAAAATTCATAACCAAATAAATTTTCTCTTTTCAAAACTCACAATTCCACGCTCAAATCATAACTCCACACTCAAATCAGAATTTCAAAACTTATTTTCTTTCATTGACCCATGTAACATGGTTGTTAGGCCTTTTCCACCAGGGACTAGTCTGCAATTCAATTAAATCTAAGGGGTCAATTTGAAAATCAACTTTTCAATCTATATAAATTGGAGGTCCTTCTCGGCATCTGTTGTTATCACAGGGTCTGGTAAAAATCGAGGAGAGAGAAGAAAGGCTTCCTCTCACTATACCACTTCACTTTCTCTCTCTTTCGTAAGCCAAAAATAAATAAATAAATAACATATGGGGGACATGGGCGGGTACCCATCCCCGACCATACCCTATAATATTTAAAAAATATTACTTAACCGACCTAACAGATAAGAAAAAATGGGAGAATCCATGGCCTTGTTTGGTTTGTGTTTCGGAAAAATTTTTGGAAAAAATTCTCTACAAATAAGTTTTCAAAGTTAATCAAACCAAACAAATTTTTCCAAAACTTGTTTGGTTTACAAATTTTTCAAACAAATCTCTCTCTCATACACATCAAATCAATCACTTTTTCCAAAACTCTCTCTCAAAATAATTTTTCAAAACATCTTTTGAAAAAAAACCAAACCAAACAAATTTTCGTACTTTTTATCTCAAAACATGGTTCTCAAATACAAACCAAACAAGGCCCATATATTTGGGTCGAGGTGTCCATGGATATCCATGAGGTAGGATTCCCATTGCCATCCTTAGTCCCAAGCACAATAGAGGATTCGCCACCGACTGTCTAGTCCACCGAGACAATGCCGGAAAAGTCACCAGTGTCAGAGGTCGATGGTGGCTGGTAGTGGCTAATAGGTGGACAGATATACACAAATAGGTGGAATAAAATGATTTTTTTAATTATCGTTGTCCTTATGGCCCAAAAAGAATAGAGTTTGGATTATTGTCCGAAAAGTTTGAAAATTGAACTTCTAGCCCGACTCTCAAGTGCCCTAAATTAAATTATTAGTATCACCTTCTAGAAAGTACGGATACGGAATACGGCAATATGCGGATAAGGATACGGGATACAGATATGAAGATACACCAAAATTTGAAAAAGTAAGATATGGGTACAGTGGGATACAATTGTAATTTTTTTTTTTATTTATAGTTTTAATAATGTAATATGCATGAAAATAAAACCTCAAACAAATTAATAAATAAATAGAGGGATTTCTATTAAGTTAAGAGTCCTCAAACATTCATGAAATATCCAAAACTAAAAGCAAAAGCAAATGTAAATTAAACATCATTCATACATGCTAACACCAAAAAAAGAATGAGAGCAAAGAGAACAAACGTGAGAGAGTGAGATAGTGAGAGAGCGAGAGAGAAGTGAGGGAGACAATAAGGATATATTAATTTGACAAATTCTATTACTTTGACTCACATTATATTACTCCTATCAAAGAACTAAACAAAGTATTAGAAGTAATATGTGATTTCGAGTATCTGATACTTCAAAATTAAGTATCCGATACTCCAAAATTAATAAAAAATTAATTAAGAAGTATTCGATACATATTTGCGAGTATCCAAGGAGTATCAGTATCTGATAAATATTCGATACGGATACGTCTCCATTTTTTAAGTATTCGTGCTTCATAGATCATTTTGTATTGTGAGTTTGCAGATTCAAATCTTATAAAGACGAGTTTGATATCCCGTGTTGCTTCTTTCCTCTGCTAACAATTATCAGTTAACCCTACCAATGTATTATGTGTGACAAAAAAAAAAAAAACATTTTCATAATTATCTACTTTATAATATAATTATGGGTTAATTACGCATTTCACCTCTATAGTTTGACACAAATTTCACTTTAGTTCCTATAGTTTCAAATTGAACAATTTAATCCCTACACTTTAAGTCCAATTTCAATTTGATCTTTCCGTCTAAATTTTTGTGAATTTTGTCTATTTGTACACCTTAGAAAATTGACAAGTGTCCCAAAATTGTTAATTATCTTGGTGATATACTATATTATTGATATTGGTAATATTGTTGTCTTTTACACTGTTTATATTATTCGCAGAGAAAACAATGATGACGATGTGACAGTTAAAGTACTTTATTGTGGGGTTTGTCACTCTGACTTGCATACTGTGAAAAATGAATGGGGCTTCACCATGTACCCAATTGTTCCCGGGTATGATGCTCATCTTGCATTTTGATTTATTCTCTTGTTGTGCTCTTTACAATGTCAATACTTTAACTACATAATGGGTAAAGAAGGCACCATTGTTAGTTTTGATATTCTTGTTCAACATGTATAGATGTTTACATAATTTACACATTTAAATACAATATGTAACTATAGCGCGGTTTCAAATCTAGGAATAGCTTTTTGTGGGTATCTGAATAGCCATCGCCAAGTGGCAAGCCTCGTAGGCACCACATCATCCCCAACTTGGATAAAGAATCTCCAAGTAACAAGCCATTTTGGTGCCACATCATCTACTAAATAGATCGTTGGGGTCTTCAGCCTAGCCCTAGACATGTTAATCGCTAACGGTCAGCTGACTCTACCTAGAGCACATGAACTGCCAAGTATAGTGTTATAGCCAGTTAATGCAGTCAGCACTTTAGATTTGTGCTATGGCACCGTAGGATGAGCCATGGCATAGGATCTTCGGACGCGTGGCCTAGGGAATTACTCAATTGGGTCAAGGCATCTCCGCTCGGCCACTTCTGCTTTGTAGAAACATGGCTCGGTATCCCTTTGGTGCAGCCAAGGGCATTTCTACTGGACTAAGATTCCCTTATGCCTCATTTCTCCTCTCCAATGACTTATCACCAACATGATTCAAGACACTTCGATAACCATGGCCACTTGGGCTGGGAGTAGGGCCATGGAACCCCTTCACCTGGGATCACTAGAGGTATCTGGCATTGAGGATAGAATTAAGGGTTTTGGAGAGATTGATATGCAAGGTCTTGAGTTCAAGTCTCTGTGGGTATGACGGACAGCTAGTCGACCAACCTATGTACAGTGGTGACTAGGAATTTTTGTGAGTGGTGTCATTTAATTTTTTGTTGTATTATCTTTATTTTCAATATTTTTATTTTTTGTCTTTTCAAGAGTAAAAACAATAAAAAACACTCATTATTTTAATATCCTTTTCATTTTTATAAAAAAAATTTCCCCTTAAAACGGGTATTTATATATATATTTAAATAGTTTGTCAAACAAGATTTTGATATTAATTTTTATTTTTCTATTTCTGAAAATAAAAAATTCTCAAATCATAAATAAAAAGTAATATTATTTAAAAAATATGAATAATTCAATTGATAAGTTAAGTTTTATTTATTTATTTATTTTGTGACACTTGTAAAAGAAATATTTTGATGGCTTCAAGTGAGGTTTTTAAAAAGTTTGGAAATTTGGGTACTTTACCCCACTTTGAGGTGAGCCTTTCTATTACTTTAGTTGTAAAACTTTGTTATTCAATTATTGTTGTTCAGAAATTGTGTGTTTGAGTGAGTTTGCTTTTGAAAATGTTTGTTAGGCAAAATCTAAACCAGGTGATGATTCTACATGGGACAATTGTACCTATGTTGATGAAGCTTTATTCTTGTTTCCTTCTAATTCATATATGTACGTCTGTGATGTGGATCGTTATAAATCATAGCATTATGGATAATGTAATATAGGATCATAGATCACAATGTGGCTCAGATTCACCTCTCTTGACATTTACCTTTCAAAACAACCTTTTCATTGATTTAAGTGTAATTTTTTCATTTATATAATACTTTAATATTTGAATGCATAGATATTGTTTTATGTAAATTAGAGATTATGACTGAATCTTTACGATTTTCATTTTGAAAATGCAATTTTGATTCACGATTTGAAAACTATGATTACATGTATTGATGAATTTTTTAATTGTTGTATTGCAGGCATGAAATTGTAGGTGTTGTGACCAAAACTGGGAAAAACGTTGAGAAATTCAAGATTGGTGATCGAGTTGGAGTTGGGGTCATTGTTGGGTCCTGCAAAACATGTGAGATCTGCCAACAAGACTTGGAAAATTACTGCCCAAAAATGGTCCTTACTTATAACTCAATTTCAGCTGAAGGGGTGAAGACCCAAGGTGGTTATTCTGATGTAATGGTTGTCGACCAGCACTATGTGCTTCGCTTTCCTGATACCCTACCTGCTGATGCTGGTGCACCCCTACTTTGTGCTGGGATCACAGTTTACAGCCCAATGAAATATTATGGAATGACTGAGCCTGGTAAGCATTTGGGTGTGGTTGGACTTGGTGGACTTGGTCATATTGCTGTGAAGTTTGGGAAGGCCTTTGGGTTGAAAGTCACTGTAATCAGTACCTCGCTGAAGAAAGAAGCAGAGGCCATCAACAAACTTGGTGCTGACTCTTTCCTCATTAGCACTGATCCCACAGCAATGAAGGTTAGTAAAAGTTGGCTTGAAAAGTTCAAAGATGTTGAAATGGTTTTTCTAAACAAGTTGGGATTGAATAGATTTTGCTAAACAAGTTTGGCTTCATGACACCTAGATGCCAGTGGGTTTTGGGTATTTAGTTTGATAATGGATGAAAATTAGGTAGCAATTTTCAGACCCCGCATGCATGGAAGAAACGAAGTTGGGCATGGTATATGGTTATGTAGGTTTGATCTAGGACTTTTACAAGCCCACTTGATATGTAGGTATTGAGGCTGTAGAATTTGCTGAGTGTAGTCAAATTTGAAAATTAAGCTTCATTATTTTATTAAAATGAGCTCAAGTTTTGACATTACCTAATACCTATGCATCCTATAAAGTTGCAGATAGGTGTGGCTTGGTTGTCTTATGATGAGACATGAATCAAGAACCATGAGTAGTATTTAGCAACATGTGTTCAGGTTTCTGTGTACATCTTATAGAGTTCTTTGCAGGCAACATTGCTTTGCTGTTTTATGAATGGAATTTGTAGACAAGTCAATAGGGCCTTAAAGTTGATTTATTTAAAACTATTCTAAAGTAAGTTTTTCCTATGCATTTTTGGTGCAGGCTGCTATGGGTACTATGGATTATATCATTGATACAGTTTCAGCAGTTCATTCTTTGGCTCCACTGCTTGGCCTATTGAAGCTGAATGGGAAACTTGTTACTGTTGGCCTGCCTGATAAGCCCTTAGAACTTCCTATCTTCCCATTATGTTTGGGTGAGACACATAATTAATTATACCTCGTCTAAACTATCTGATGTATTGTATTATCATTCATAAAAATTGTTATGGTGCAACTTGTTGCTCTAGTAGTCCCATCCAATCATATCAATGGGCCTTGCATTGGTTCAATACCTTATTCCTCGTGTGCCAATGCACCTAGTTTGTTTGCTTCTCTTCACATGCGAGATGGCATTACATGGGAGTGGTAGGTAGCTTGATGTACATTCTTGGACCCATTTCCTGCCAGATAGATATACCTAAGGTTTAAGTAGCTATGCTTTTGAAATTCTTAAATTACAAAGATATATTGAGAAAATCAGCTGGAAAAAGCGTATGATAAAAAAGTTTGCATCAAAGTGGAAACGACTACTGAGAAGTCAAAGAATCAATGCATGTGATGCGTGCTCCTGAGCTTGTTTGTCATGTTTCTTTAAATTTTTAGGACAAAAGTGCATGATAATATGTACAAGAAATGTCCGACAAACAAATAACAAGGCCTAATGTTTTTAACTCAGCCATTATGTTCTGCTTTTCATGTGGGTCCAATATTGTGATCATATTTAATTTTGGGTGGTGATTTGAACATTTAAAATAGGGTTCGTAACCTGGAGCAATGGCAAGGTCTCATTTGCTCTAGTGTTGTGACACGGGTTTGACTCAAATGAATCAACCTACGCAAAAAGGCAATGGCAAGACTGTTTGCCCTGCTACCTCTTTCAGAGCCTGCTGAAAAGCAGGAGCCTCATGCACTTGGTGTGACCATTTACACAAACTTTTGAAATGATGAGTGAAGAAGAGAGCAGGGGACTGGGCAAACAACTTTCAATTAGACCTTTTCTGGCAAGAGTGACTGACTGGTTCACTTTTTCTGAACAAGATTTCCTGCATCTTTTATGTATTGATTTGATATTTTTTGTTTGACTTGTTCTTGTTGGGAAGCTTGATATACATTGTTAGGCTCATTTCGTAACTGCTTTATTTTTTTGAAACAATTAGTGACTTAATAGTTCTATGTTACGCTGGCAGGGCGGAAGCTTGTTGGGGGTAGTGATATTGGTGGAGTGAAAGAGACACAGGAGATGCTAGACTTTTGCGCAAAGCATAACATAACATCAGACATTGAGCTGATCCAGATGGACTACATCAACACTGCCATGGAACGGCTTGCCAAATCTGATGTCAGATATCGCTTTGTTATTGATGTGGCAAACTCCTTGTTGCAGCAGTAGCAGGAGGGAAGTCAGTGATGATGTTGAAGCAGCTGCTGCTATTATCTCCTTTCAATATTGAGATCTAAACCAATAAATCTAAGCAAGTTTAAGAAAACTTTTAATTTGAGGGATTGTGACAAAAGTTGATGCATGGACATGAAATGTTGGTGACTGTCTTCAACATGACATGACTGTTGTTATGTGATGTCCAGTTTGAGTTGAGAGAAGCAATGAACTTATTTGTCTCTGGTAGCTTGCTTTTAATCAACTGCTGCCATCTATTTTGTTTCAGTTGCTCCTTTTGCAATTAGAACTTGGTGTGTGACCCCTTTGAGATTGATTCACTTGCTGCCTTCTTAATCCTTTATTTGTCGTTTGTGTATTTTTCTCTTTGAAGCTCTGCATAACTGATTATAACAGTCATTTTTTCCTAGTAATTTTGCACGCTTTTGATCTATATTTATATCTATATTCTCATAGTAATCTGACTGATCTGTCTTTCTCGCAATAGAAAATGCCAAAGCTAGATGACTCTCATTTATTGGACATTGTCAGCAGGATCCCATCTAGCCAAAAGCCAAATGGCTGTTGGAGAATACTATGGTGAAATTTTTCTTCACCATATTAGCTTAACCATCGTTATCATCAGAAATGTTTTTAGTAGGGAAAATGATGTACACACCAACCGCTACTCTATGTCTCTAAGATCAGCTTCTTCTTTTTTTATTTTTTTTTTGTAAAAATAAATGTCTGTTCATTCAACCAAACTAAACAAAAACCTAAACTTGAGATAGATAGAGAAAAAACATTTGGGTTCGGGCTCATAGTTTTGTAACAAGGCCAAGCCGGCAGTTAAGCAATCAAAGCTTAAGCTCAACGCTTAGTTTTGTTAATTTACCTCTCATTTAAAAATATGCAATTCATACTCACATGGTTGGGGATTAAAATAAAATTCATAATTAATTGACAGCTTCTATTTACACACCATGTTTTTGTCTTATTACAACCACAGCACCAAGGGCGGCCTAACTATTTTTGAGTAATTAATTTAAATAACCATAGTTTAATTTTTAAATAATAAAGCTTTTGTTGGAGAGACTCTATTTACACACCACATTTCCTCTCAAGGTACAGGTGTGCCAATGCACCTAGTTTGTTTGCTTCTCTTCACATGCGAGATGGCATTACATGGGAGTGGTAGGTAGCTTGATGTACATTCTTGGACCCATTTCCTGCCAGATAGATATACCTAAGGTTTAAGTAGCTATGCTTTGTAATATTATTTAAAAAATATGAATAATTCAATTGATAAGTTAAGTTTTATTTATTTATTTATTTTGTGACACTTGTAAAAGAAATATTTTGATGGCTTCAAGTGAGGTTTTTAAAAAGTTTGGAAATTTGGGTACTTTACCCCACTTTGAGGTGAGCCTTTCTATTACTTTAGTTGTAAAACTTTGTTATTCAATTATTGTTGTTCAGAAATTGTGTGTTTGAGTGAGTTTTAGGGGTGGGCGCGGGTCGGTTGCGGCCACAAAACCTTCAATCCGCCATCCGTCCGCCAGATTGACGGATTGGAAAAAATCAATCCGCATCCGTCCGCCAATCTGGCGGATGTGGGTTGAGCGGATTGGCGGTTTGGCGGATGGATGCGAATCGGTTTGGTGGTTTGAAATTTTATAAATTTTTAACATAGTTCAACTTGCGCACTTCCTCAAAAAAAATAATAAATATTACAGTCAATGACTTAAAAAAATATTACAATTACTGCATGCCTCATCCAACGAAAGAAAGTTTGAAACTTTAGAATATTACAATCACTACATGCCTCATTCACATATTACAATCACAGCATGCCTCATCCACATAAAATATTACAATCTGTAATTCTTAAAATATAAAAACAATTCAAACTACCAAAACATGAATAGAGTAATAGTAGAGATTATATGTCTCTGTATTATTACATTTATATATGTTTTTGAAAATAAAAACCAACCAACATATATCATATTTTCTATTTATTACTTTTACAGTTAGATTTAAAAACCAAAAAATATAGATAAATAATACGTTTATTTTTTTTAATTCAAAAAATATATTCAAGTTGAAAACTTTTTATCAACAGAATATTTGAACTCTTTTTCAATTGAAAACACAAACAAAATATTTAAACAAATTGAAAACACAAAGTTTTATAAATTACTAAGGGTGCTCGCGGTTTGACGGTTCAATTGCGGTCAAAAGAATCTTAAATCCGTCATCCGTCCACCAAATTAGTGGATTGGAGAAAATCAATCCGCAACCGTCCGCTCGTCATCACGCATCCGTCCAAAATGCGACGGATCGATTCGGTTCGGTCAATTTTGACAAATCAATATATCCGCTGCTCACTCCTACACAGAACTCTCAGTCTATAGACTCTCTATTTTTTTCTTTCAGTCTCACTCACAATTTTCAAATTTCTAAACACCCACGCTCATCCAACTGTCTATAAACTCTCCTTCCTGTCTTTCAATCTCACTCCCAATTTTCAAATTTAAATTTCACAACACCCACTCTCTCTCTCTCTCTCTCTCTCTCTCTCTCTCTCTGCCTTGCTTCCCTCTCCGACGGTGATACATCTCTTTCCGACGACTCTCTCGTGACCCAGCCATGGTGCTGCTCATCACCTCCTCCAGTCATCGCCACTGCACAACGCCACTTCCTCCAGTCATCTCCACCGCTGCTGCTCATCACCACTGCCACCGTTCATCATCGCCGCCGCCATGGATGGATCGACATCAGGCTACTGCCAACGTTTCTGGAGAGCTCCCCACTCTCCTCCCTGCTTTTTTAACTCTCCCTTCCTTTCCTACACACTGTCACGCTGACTTGGAGAGAGAGAAATCACATCCACTGTGTTGTGTGACTGTTTGATGTATATGGGTCACATATTGGAGTGTTGAGACATCTTTGATCACTGGAAGGACTATACCAATGTTATGTGAACTGGGTTTCTGAGAGAGAGATAAAGAGAAAGTGAGAAGGAAAGTGAAAGAAGGGATGTGGTGTGGGAACAGAGGCAGCCATGGATGAGATCTAGAGAGAGAGGAGAGAGAAGGGATGTCGTGTGGTGGGGCGCCGTGTCTGGCTAAGTTTGCTTTAGTAGATGAGGGTTGTTTGGATAAGACTAATTGGAATGTGTAACTCATTTTTTTAATTTTTTTTATTTGTCCCCGCTGACCAATGTTTATCTTTCTTTTTGAGAAGTGACTCATCCAACATGCTTAGGGAGAGATATATTCGAAGCATATTCTTTGTCATCTTTTTCTCTTAATTTTTTAATGCACCTTCAATGATTAATTATGTTAAAGTTTACACAAAAATAAGTGGGATTTAATTTTATTTGACAAGTATCAATAATTATAGGGGTGTTTTAAGAAATTAGTTAAAATTTTGTATTACTTTGCTGTTTGTGTGTTTTGTTTGTTTTTTATTTATATAGATTTTTTTTTATGCGGCTTATGGATTTGGATTTAATTTTTTAAAAAATTTGAGGTCTGAAATAATAGTTGATTTTTATAAAATGAGTTTTGATTTTAAAAATATATTTTTATTTTCAGTTTGATTTATGAAATGGATTTAATTTCTTAATGGAAAATGAGTGTTGATTTTTTATGATTTTGAAAAAAGCTTTTGAAATGGGTGTTGATTTATTATGATTTAACAAAATCAAATCACAAATTTAAGATAAAATAGAGTGAAAAAAAAAAAAGGGATTCATTGCCGCCTCCACTTTGTGATTGTCCACTACTATTGAAGAGGAAAATCGAACAAAGGAAATAAAGAGTTTGTTATTTGAGCTCTAAGAGGAGATGTAGTGCTTGTTAAGAGATGAGAAAGGATGCAATGAGAAAATGAGAAAGAGAGACGTTAGAGAGAGAGAGAGAGAATGAGAATGAGTAGAGAGAGTGAGCAAAAAAAAGAAAGAGTGAGCAAAAAAAAATACGTATAGTCTATAATTAAAAATACGTATAGTCTATAATTAAAAAGAAAGAGTGAGCAAAAAAAAAGAGACCAATCTGAGACACAATAAATAATTGGAAAGATGAGTGTAATTAGCAACAGAAGTGTGGTTTCTAAAAAAAATAATAAAGCCATGCAAAATTATAGGCGGTGTATGGGAGGTTGGTTAATTTAATGAGTTATTTTAATTTTTGGTTAGTTTAGTAGATTAAAATAATTATGTTTAGCAAAATTGTTAATTTTTTTTATAATTAGATATGATGTATATGAGGAAAAAAAAATATAAAATAATTATGAATTTGATATTATTTTAACTTATTTTGTCTTTTAATATAGTTTTAATCAAAAAAAATATTTAAATACATATGGCTCAAAAAAATATTTGAGGTGACATTGTTTAAATACATTATATATATATATATATATATGAGAATTTGAGGAAAAAAATGAGAAAAAATGTCACCTCAAACGTTCTGACTTTTAGCAATGAATTTGATAAATTATATTTTAACTTAAACGAACTGCCATAGTATGATATCTGTTGAAGCCATGGCCGGCGGTGGTGTTGCCGTAGATGGTGGCGGAAGTCTTATGTGTGGAGTTTTTTGTAGCAGTGAAATTATTATCATTTTGAATTGATTTTTTTTGTAAAGGATGTGATACCAATATTAATAATTTATGTTAATTGATTTTTGTAAAATATGTGTACCAATATTATTTACACCGTGCCTTCAGGCACGGGCATACGCTAGTATATATATATATATATACATCATCTAATATTTAACTCAAAAAATCAATAGAAGTAAGAGACAGCAATGATAAATCAAGAAGCGAATTAAGAGTGAAGTTCAGGGATCGAGACCGACCGATTCAAAGCATGAGATTTCGACCGAGACAGACTCCGAAGACGGCTTCAGCGGCGGTGTAGCGGAAGAGACATCCAAGAAGTTCTGAACATTGAGATCGAGAATAGAGATGCTCTGTTCGATAATAGCAAACATACAAAATGCTATTGTTCGAAAATCAAGTGTCGAACGAATGTTAAATGTTTAGGGTTTGAAAATCCAGTGTCGAACAGGAAAATGATTCATTCAAATACAAATTTCATGACAATAGAAAAAAGTACATAAAATCCTAAAATCTAAGTCAAATTAGAACTCACCTACTAAATCTCTAATGTGAAGTTGTTTCCAACTGTGTTGAGCACCACCGATGACGTCTTTGATAAGAAAACCAGTGTTTTGAGCAATGATGTTCACCAGTTTGAACAGAGAATGGTGGGGGAGATGAATATCGTGGGTGAGGGGTGTGTGAGCGAGTGAGGGTAAAAATGGAAGTTTGTGGGTATATTGCGGTGGGTGGGGTGTGTAAGTAAGGGTAAATATGCAAATTTGTGGTTTGTATTGAACAAAATATTTATTTACCAAATTATTAAAGGTGTGCCTTCAGAAGTGGTTTGTTTTGAGATAAATTATGGTGTGTAAATAGAGACAAAGGTTTAGTTTTTTTAATTTTCAAGATGCAAAATTATTATTCAAGTTTTTATGATGAAATTGTATTCCAATTAGGCTTCTAGCACACCTGACTATTTTGAGACTAAAGCCAAGTTTGGCATATTGTAAAGAAGCTAAAAAGTTAAAAAGTTACTCAAAAAGTTAAAAAGTTAACACTATTCACCAAAAGTCAACAATTACGGCTGCACAACTCCTAATCCTAATTTTCTCCTACAAATCAATTTTTTACAATTTTTTATTACACATTTTTTCATAAAAAGTCAAAAAGTTAACCCAAACATCCATATTTTCTTCTTCAATTTTTTAGTCCAAAAAGACAAAAAGTGCACTTATTTAGAACACCCCAAACAAATCTATAAAAATGTCATTTTATTTAGAATATTCTAACATTTTTATTTGATCCAGTACAAATATAGAAGAAAACAACACAGTGCTTCATTTTTTGACTCAGAGAAATACTACGTAATTTTATTATTATTATTATTATTATTTGGGGAAATTACCACACAGTTGTACTCCCAAAAAATTACAAATTTAAACTGAATTGAAATTTTTCCTTATTTTTTTGAGTTCTACCAATTACTAGGGGTACTTGCTTAATAAAACTATACATATATATGTGAGGAGATGTAGTGTTTGTAACAGGATTACACAAAGAAATAACCATTTGAACAAGGGAAAATCATAATTTTCACAAGCAAAAGCCTAACAGGCATAGGCTTAAAATTTTCTACCTAAAATTAGATGGTTACCATATACACAAGGCAATGGAACATCAAAATTCATGCGTTGTAAAAGCTTGCAAATGTTTTAAATGTTATCCATGCATAGTCATATTATATTTCTTTTTGATTATGATTGTGATTGTGATTGTGGTAGTCCATTACATAGGCAGTATCCTGCTGATGCATATATATTAGCCATTTCTACATACGGAGCTGCAGCCTGGGGTTCCAGATCAAAAAGGCGGTGGGCTGCATACTCACCCATCTCTATGTTGTTGTGATTCTTGCAAGCCGCAAGCAATGCACCCCAGATTCCAGCATCAGGTTTGACATTCATTTTCTGAATAAACTCCAACGCTTCTTTTAGCTTTCCTCTGCGTCCAAGAAGATCAACCATGCAGGAATGGTGATCTAATTCGGGATGTATTTTATGCACTTTAGTCATCAGATCAAAACACTCCCTTCCTTTATCAAGCAAACCAGCATGAGTGCAAGCCTGAAGAACAGCAAGGAACGTTATATGATTTGGTTTCAGTCCCAAGTCCAACATCACACTGAAAAGGTCCAAAGCTTCCTTAAATTCTCCATTTAGAGCACAACCCGCAATCATAGTTGTCCAAGAGACAATGGTTCTCTCTGGCATGATACAAAACAGTTCCCGAGCATCTCTTATACTTCCACATTTTGCATACATATCTATCAATGCATTGCACACCATAACATTATTTTTCAACCCATTTGACATGGCATAATTGTCAATCCATCTTCCAGTCTCAAGTGCTCCTGTTTGGCCACAACTTGAGATGATATAAAGCAAAGTGACACAATCAGGTGTCTGACCAGCTGCTTGCATAGAGTGGAACAATGCCAATGCCTCTTCCAAATCACCTTTCTCGGCATACCCACCAATAATGGCAGTCCATGAAACACAAGTTCTATCTCTGTCCATCATGCTATCAAATACATATCGTGCAGAATCAATATCTCCACACTTGGAGTACATGGAAATAAGGGTATTAAGTACAGAAACATTCAAATCACACCCTACTTGAATACCATGACAATGGATCGATTTACCCCGATATAATGATTCTGTTTTCACACATGAAGAAAGCAAGCTAAGAATGGTGCTCACATCGGGCCTGAATCCATCAGAAAGCATGCATTTATACAAGCAAATTGCCTTGAGCGAATCCACAAGATAGGAATATCCTGAAAGCATAGAATTCCATGAAACCACGGTCCTCAAACCATCATCAATATCACCAAATACCACTTCCGCCATGTACAAGCCCAATTCACCACCACATTTGGAATATGCAGCAATCCAAGTGTTAGCAACTGAAACATCAGTTTCAACCCCAATCCGAATTCCAAAACAATGAATGGCATTTACCAACTTGAGATCCTTGGTAACGGAACTCAACCGTGTCAACCCCATAACGGTGACTGAATCAGGGCGAATCCCATGATCGAGTCTCATCATTTGATAGAAAAGAATAGCAAACTTATCAACAAGACCCAGTTGAGCAAACCCAACAAGCATTGCATTCCAGGAAGTAACATCCCTCTCAGACATTCTCTCGAACAGGTTATAAGCATAATCTAAGCGGTTGCATTTAACATACATGTCAACTAACGAAGTCTGCACGTACATATCGGAGTGAAATGGTGATTTCAAGACATGGGTGTGAAAGACTTGGGAGTAGCGGAGACTGGACAACTTCCCACAGGCTTTTGCTAACAAGGGAAAAATCAGATGGATTGGTTGTAAACCGTTGTTGTTGTTGAGCTTCATTTGGCGGAAGAGAACAAGTGCCTTGAGAGCCTGACCTTGGTTTACAGCTTCTCTTATGGTGGAATTCCAATAACCAATGGTCGACGACGACAACGACAAATTTGAAAAACGCCTCAAAATAGGAGTCATATGGTTAAAGTCATATATAAGTAGTCTTGGTAGGAAGGACTACGGTTCGATTCCCCGCATCACCAATTGGGAGGGGCTTTGAGTCTAACCATCCAAAACTACGCCCCGAATCCGGATTAGTCGGCCCGAAGGGTCGGATACCGGATGGCTAGGACCTAAAAAAAAAATATATATATAAGTAGTATTATTTTTGGTAACTGGATCCTCTGTCCAGTTTTTCTGTTGGGAGATCCAGTGGAACTTTGAACAAAAATGGACACCTCATTATGCAGAGATCTAATGGCTGAAGAGAGGCATAGTATTATAAAAGCAATGGAAGGCAGAAGAAGAGGAAATCATCAACAACCAGCAAATCAACTTACCATAGATTAGTTAAGATACGAGTAGTTCATCTTAGGAGTTTTTTTAAACCTTGTAATTTCATATTGATCCCTGTAAACTTTTGAAGTCTTTTAATGGAATTTTCCTTTGTTTACTTTTTCTTCTCGCCATTGTTCTACAGAAATTCTTGAATCTTTCATAGGAATTCTTGATGAGAGGTTACATAAGAATTCTTCTACTCCTAAGTGTACCATGAAAGTGGATATCATGAAGGGCTTATGAGAATGTGAGGTGGGATTCCATGATTGATGTCCTGAGGGCTATGTGTTTCCCTCCTTGCTTTATCCACTGGATCCGGGCTTGTATGACTAGCCCTTTTTTTTTCCATCTGTATCAATGGGAGTCTGCAGGGATATTTTAAAGGGGCTAGGGTCTTAGACAAGGGGTTCTTATGTCCCCTGCCTTTTTGTGTTAGCTATGGAAATCCTCTCTAGGATCATGCATGAAAAGTCTTCTCACCCTTGCTTTAAATTTCATTGGAGGTGTGCAAAGACTAAAATTGTTAACCTCTGTTTTGCAAATGATCTTATGACCTTCTGTAAGGGGGATACCTTCACTGTCCGGGCTATTAAGGAGGGCCTTGTCGAATTCCAAGCCCTCTCGGGTCTCTCTCCTAGCCCCAACAAGAACCATGTCTTCTTCTTTGGGTGTGAGAAGAACTTAAGGGATGATATTATGAATATTTTGCAATTCCTTAAGGGTTTCATTCCTGTTAGATACCTTGGGGTCCCCCTCATTGCGTCTGAGCTTAAGACCTGTGATTGTAAGCAACTTGTTGAGAGAATTACTAAACGGATTAAGAGCTGGACCAACAAATGTCTCTCATATGCTGGTAGATTGCAACTGATCTAATCCATCCTTTTCTCTATGCAAGTCTATTGGGCCTCTCTCTTTATACTTCCCAAAAAGGTTGTGAAAGAGATTGAGAGTCTATTTAGATCCTTTCTTTGGTCTGGGAGTGATCTTAAGAAGCATAGGGCTAGGGTCTCTTAGGATAAGGTTTGTTTCCCTAAGAAGGAGGGGGGCTTAGGTCTCAAATCTATGGATGTGTGGAATAGGGCTATTATTGCTAAGCGTGTCTAGTTCTTGTTTTCTGGGGGTGAGTAATCTATGTGGTATCAATGGGTCAAATCTTATTTGTTAAAGGGTAAAAGTTTCTGGCAAATCAAAGTGCCATCAGACTCCTCTTGGGTTTGGAGGAAAATCTTAGGGCTTAGACCTATTATTTATCCTCACATGAAGTATATTGTTGAGGATGGTCAGAGGATTTTCCTTTGGTATGACAATTGGCACCCCCTTGGCTCTCTTTGGGCTAAATTTGGAGATAGGATCATGTATAATTCTTCTTTTAATAGGGAGTCTAAGGTTAGTAGGATTATTTCCAATCTCTCTTGGAAGTGGCCTTTTTTCCTTACAACGGATATCTGTGAGCTAATTCAGTCCACTCCTCATACTCTTATCCCTGGCAGTGGGCCTGATAAGCTTATTTGGGTCATCTTCTAATGGGGAATTTTCTATCAAATCTGTTTGGAATGCTTGGAGGCTCTCTTTTGATAAGGTCCTTTGGTCTGATTTGTTATGGAATGTTGTGTCTATCCCTAAGGCAAGTTTTATTACTTGGCTGGCCATTCAAAATAGACCTGACACTGGGGATAGACTTAAGTTTTTTGGCATTTCCCCTGTTGCTACTTGTCATTTGTGCCAATATCATACTGAGAACCATTCCCATTTGTTTTTTTATTGTCCTTTATCTGAGAGAGTTTGGCTAAATGTGAAAGATAAATTAAATATGGCTTGGCCTGTGATGCAATGGCCTGACCTAGTTTCTCATATTAGCAAAACTGTTAAAGGTAAGTCTCTTGGTTCCATAATTTCTAGGCTTGCTTTCACCTGCTCTGTCTATCTTATTTGGCTTAAAAGGAATAATAGAATTTTCACCACAGAGAAAAACCCTGAAGAAGTTGTTGCCTTGAATATTTTTAATATGATCAGGTTCAGGGTCTTGTCACTTAAATTTTTTCAAGAGAAATCCAAATGATGCATGGTTCTTGTCCATCTAGAGATTGCCAGATTCTATTCTCAAAACAGTCCCCTCACTGTGATATATTGTATACATGTTTCTAATTTTTGCAGGTGGGGGTATCCTTGAAAGTGGCCTTTCCAAGACTTTGTGTGTGGAGTGATGGGGAGGTTTTGTGGGTTGAGTGTGGTGAGATCTCTATATCCAGGGTTGAGTGACTGTAAGCTACTAAATAGTTTTCCTTAACTGTTTGTTTGTAGGTTGTCAAGCTGGCCTATTCTTAGGGAAAGTGGATTGAGTGTTTGTGAGATCTAAATTAGGCAGTGGAGGTTTGTGAGCTTGAGGGTTGAGTGATGTGAGTTCCAGTTATATTCTGTTTCTAACTGTTGTGCCTACAGGTGACAAAGCTGGTACTTTTGTGAGGGAGTTGTTTGTTGAAGGTTGAGTGAGGAGAGATCTACATTCTTGGAGAGCTTTTTGCTTCATTTTTCTTCTCCTCTATGCTAAGCTATTTTTATTCTTCGCTGAGCTTGAGTGCCTATATGTGGGTTGAGATTGTGAGGTCACATAAAGTGAGTCTTGATATAGATCTGTGCACAGTTTCTTGTAGGGTCTGTTTGAAGGACTTCAAGAGGGCCAGGCTGCATATATGCGCCAGCCCTTTTAGCTATTGTTAAATAGGATTGTTGATGTCTTTTTCTTTCTTTCTTTCTTCTTTTCTTTCTTTTTTTTTTTTTTTCCCTAATTTTGTACAGATCTGTGTCTGCAATCTGTTGCTGCTAGCCTGTGCTGATTTGTCTGCAATCTATGTCTGCTATCTGTCTGCTGCAAGCTGTGAAAAACGAGTTTAGATTTGCTCTGTAAATCCTTGGGTTTTGTTGATGCATGGTTACACCTGTTGGAAACTCTTGCTGTCAACATATTCCTTTTGCCTTGGTTTGTTGAACTTTGGAAGCACTATAACAGGTTGTATGGCTGCTGGAAGCACCTGAGGAGTGAAGAAATTTGCATTTTCCTTACTTTGTATATTGTCTAGTTTTATGTGACTTGTGTCATTATCTTGTTTGGCCCTAACCTTGCAGGGTGTGCAAGGGATTTTAGTTTTGTGGACTGCATCCTGATGATGCTGTCTGTTTATTTTTTGATTATTCTAGGTTGATATCATAGTGGACTGGTGCTAGTCATTCTTTATTTCTAGTTTTAGCTCTGTCCAAGTTTGTTATCCTGGTTTTGTTTTGCATTGTTGCTGTCCGTTTTTATTTTTTCTTGGTGTTGTATTGTCTTCAGTAGGGCCTGGGATATGCCCCTTGTAGTTGTGTTTGTTTCTTATTTTTATTTTATGACTTACTTACCCCCCCCAAAAAAAAAAAAGCCCCAACACAATTACCTGATTTCCTTTTGTTGTTTGGTAAAATTATTGTTAACCCCTGTTGATTGGGCTTTAACACAAATTTTGCTAACATGAATAATCTTTCCTTGATCATCATTGCCACAAATTTTGCTAACAAAGGCCTTTGTATATATTTTTAAAAAAAAAAAATTAAATACATCAAATTAAATCGATCCGATAATCGTTATATTTGCCTACAAAAAATAAATAATTTATTTTCAAAAATATACTTACCCAATTTTGTAGAGATTGAAGTGATAAAATAAAAAAATTACAATTATCAAATCCATTTTAATATTTTTATGTATGATATTCATTGAGAAATTACAAAATAAACGATTCAAATTATCAAAACAAGATCATGATTGGCCCAAGTCCCTCAAGTTCTCTCAACTTGAGATGTGAACTTGACAGAAACACAACCCATTACAAAACTACTAAACATGTTTAAAATGTACCATATCAAACTAATTTTTCAACTATAACCATGTGCTAAACTGCAAAAGGTGTATTTAAAATTAAAATAAAAAAAATAAAAATAACTACTGACCAATTCACTGATGATTTCGCATTATCAATTTCCCCAATAATGCAATGAATTTGTGTAAGAACCAAACAGCTAATATGTAGGTGCATTCCCATACAAATGAGAGAACACGTGGCAATTGCATGAATTTGTGTAAGAACCAAACAGACAATATGTAAGGTGCATTCCCATACAAATGAGAGAACACTTGTTGCCATAATGATCAAGGAAAGATTATTCATGCAGTTCATGCTCATAACACCACCTGGTTAAAATTAAGCATGATCAAATTATTTGGAACTGTGACTTCTAACCCCATATTTCATTTCAAGCCATTCACCAACTGAATGAATAAAAAAATCTTCATGACAACTAATTGCACTTCATTCATTCTCGACCTATCCATCTATCATCAAGATCCATGAGAGAAGAGAAGAGAAGAGAAGAGGTGAGGTCAGTTACACAAATGGGCTGCTGCAATTACAGATAGAGATACCCACCCCCATCACTGTTATCTTGCATGCAATGCGATGCGATGCATTCTGGGGAATTAAAACTGTAATAAGCCAAAAATAAAAATTAAACAAACTGCCAACTCTTTTTTGAGTGAGTACAAATTGCCAACTCAACATGTCAATAAATCCATCTCCATTTGCACATAATAAGAACTTTTTTCAAGCTCTTTTTTTGACAAATATTCTTCAAACTGCATCTTTAAACTTGGCGTCGTATTCATATGGTTGCTGCATCATATAAAAGCATTATATCGTTATAAGGTGCAATATTGCAGCATAAGATGCACATTAGCACAAAAGTGGAGCAGGGGCAGGGGCAAAATTCAAAGAGAAAAAATTGGCTACAAAATATAAGTAGGTCAATTATGGATATTGTTTTGGAAGTTGTTAAGGCCACCTCTAGGAAGTCTACCAAACATGGAACTTGCTTTATGAGGTGCAAAGGTGCAATTGGACCAGCTAGATTTGATCTAGGGGGACAAATTGTGGACAGCAGAAAGCCTTTAAAGAACACAAGGAAGACAAAGTCGTATGCCCCAAAATATATTCAAGTAAAACAATATCACTAAGAAAGAATTCCAGCCAGAGGCTGTGCCTCTTCAGTTTAAAAAAATGTTCCCAAAACACTCCATAAAAATACTAGGAATTTAGACTCCGTAAAATTCAAACTTAACCCAATTCCTTCCATTCTCTCTTGACCGTGATTTCCCAGTCGTGCTAGATTTACATTGAGGTGGCTGGGCTAAAAAGATACACATTTCGTGAACGGAACTCATCTGTTTGGTTGAGTTCAAAACTTGTTTTCTTAAATTTTACTGAAATATTAAAAAATAGTTTGACAAAAAATAAACACCCAAAACAAAATATTTTTGAATTTTAAAAAAAAACTCCTGCCCCGGGAAAGAGAATCAAATGAAAATAATAAAAAAAAAATTCCAGTTTTTTCACCAACCTAGTTTTTAAAAAAATTTCAAAAAACAGATTCTGAAAACTCAACCAAACTATAAAATCCTTGGATTGAAGCAAAAAGAACCCTCACAAGGGTCCAAATACATACCAAGAACACGGCTGAGATCAACCTCCGTGCAAACCATCTATTATGCATTGCTCGTTGGGCAATTGCTGCTGCTTCAACAGTTTCAAACCGCAGATACACATAACCAGCACTGTTCCTGCAAGTAGGATTCACTAAGATTTAACTTCTACTGATAACATTTCAACCAGAATGGGGCAAATAAAGAGACCAACTGTCATATCAACCCAAATCAAGAGTCTCAAATAGATTGCAACCAGATTTGGTCATTATAACCAAGGCAGAATCAAGAATGTACAATTGTCATTTTGATAGATCAAAAATGAAATTAATCCAAGAAGTACCAGGAAGGACTGCACCAACATGCTGGTAGACAAAAGGAAGGAGAGATTTGTAAGTGTTCAACTTCAGTTCTAAAGAAAGTAATGAAAGTAGAGTAATAAATAATGCACACTACTTCCAAAACTAATTTGCAAACATACAAATATCTTAGGTGCAATGATAAGATTGTGTTATTCGTTAATTTGCAAACATACAAACATATCCTGATTACATTGTGCTATTCGTGAAATCAAAAATGCATAAAGATTATGACGCAACGTAGAAACGTGAACGTGAACAACAGTAGAATCGCACAACAAAGAAAGTTGCAACCCTTCTACAATCTGTTAAATCCGAAGATCACCAGAATTATAAAACTATATATTATTAATCAAAACAGAATTGCTCTAAGGCTTACAACTGGTATTTATAATAGAAGAGAATTCCTAAAACAACTAGAACTAAAAGGGAAATAAAAAACTAGGAAATAAAAATATTTATTGTAAGTAAACAACCCTAATTCTTTTAGGACAAAACGAAATAGGAAACCTAAATAAACAAAAAAAATTAAAGATCATAGTCTTAAATAATAATCCTAATCAAATATTAAAATAATAAAGATAAAATATACAATTATTAAAATTCCCATTTGCATCAGATTAGGCAAAGGAAACCCACTTCCCAGATTCAGTAGTAGTTATTGATAATTTACAACAGGCATTTTGTTCCGTAAGTGCAGGCAAGATACAAATGATTTTCAATTTTTTTTACTACCACACATACTAATCCTATACCTAAAGACAAAATAAAGGCTCAAGGAAATTGGTTCTAGCAAAAAAGAGATTATACCCTCAAACAACAATGATTACATTGGAAGCTTGAGTGTGTTAACCCCTTGTAAATGATTCGTGTATTACCCCGCCATACAAAATATAACTTCCCCATTTGACTTTGGGAAAATTTTCATTGAATGTAAAATTTTCTTCAAAACAAAATAAACAAAATTTTTAAATCTTTTTCAGATGCCTTGTCCTGCTAATCTCTAGAAAATGAATAAGCATAACTGATTTTTTTTTTTTTTGACAAGTTAAATAGACCGACAATGATATTTATTAATATTACTGGGTATTTAACTCTTCATGTCCCATAAAAGAATTGAATATCAAATGAGACTCCCAATCTCACATCATAACCAGCAATCTTTCCGATGAGGCTAACAATAAGGAAGAATTCATAGTACACAATTTCCACTATAGCATCCATAGACATTAGTAAATGTAATGCAATAGAAGGTGAAGACAGACAGCATTGCAATGTCCTATATTTATTATACTTGCAACATGATAATTTTGTTCCACATTTGACCAGCAGATTAGTATGGGATGCAATCATATTATACTGGTCCATCTTACGTAGTTCATGGGATTAAAAATTACCTACACCAATTAACTACTCATTATTACAAATAATTGACTACTAAGTACATATTATTCATATTAGGATAATAACTTCATATAATCAGCCTGGTAGCGGGTAACTCTTCGTGCAATTATGATAAAAAGCCCTAAATGTTGTTTTCTATTATCCCGACAATGGGAATACAGTATCCCAATATTAGAATTTCAACCCAAACATCCTGGTTTCATTTTTGTGTGTAAAATGAAGTTGAATTCTAGAAAAATATTGTAGCACCAGAATTCTCTTCCAAACAAAGAGATCTTGGCATTAACACACATGGCACATTGATCTTTAAAGCAGCACACATGACAGAAAATTGAAATATCTTTAAAATTATTCTATACAAGAGATGCATTTGAGCAAATAATTATGATTCTCATGTAACAAAGCAGGGATACATTAAAAAATACAAACAGGACACTTGACAACAAATGAATTATTACAATAAACCGTTTGGCTTACTTGTCGACATAGATATGCTTCACACGACCATAATTCGAACATTCTTCTTGCACGTCCTCCGTAATGTCCAAATCAAAGTCTGGTTCAGTCTGTAACACAGTTTCAAAGATGAATACTTTCCATACAATAGAGAACTGGAAAGTTTTGGGAAAAAGAAATAAAACACCACAGAGAATACACACACCTCAGTTGCTGGATCGAACATATTCTTCAAGAGTAAACACTCGCTGGGCTTACCGATAGGCTCTGAGGCCAAAGAAGTCACAAGTGCAGGAAGAGCTGGAGCAAGAACTGCAGATTGCCCATCGATAGGCAAGGTGATGGCTTGTTGATTTGAAGTTGCACCATTAAGCACTGGCACTCCAAGAGACCCCGCAACACTACAGGAAGGATTACATTTAAGTGTATGCTATGGTTGGCGGGAAACCTAAAGGATGGATAATGGTAAATAGACCAACCTGGTGGCAGTACCACTGCGATCCAGCTTCTGCATAAGCAATGCTCTTGATTGAGCATTTAGAGACTGTATGGGAATTATACCATATGTCAGCCAAGTACTGTTTCTGAGGAAAATTGTGCAGCAAAAGAAAACATATAGTTTTTCTGTAATAAATTCTTTTTTTCTTTTCCTGGCTATACTTTTGACCATTAGGAGTGCGATGAATAAAGATTTACAAGACTTTTGCCACTTCGTTAACGAAGTTTGTTATTAGTACTTGATTATAGTATATCTACGCTTTTTATACTAAATATCATTCTTCACCAATATTTCTCTCCCATTACTTTCCATAAATTCTATAACTTTTCATCAACCTTTCTAATTTATAAACCAACAAAGTCTATGATCCCTTTCTTTATTTTTTTATTTTTTGAAGGATTAATTTGACTTTCTACCCTTGAACTATCAATTGAAAAATCTACTTAATCCCTAAACTATCGATTGAATCTTATTAAATTCAAGAACTTTTCATCCACCTTTATAATTCATGAGTAATGATACATCCCTCTAATTTAGAAGCTCTAATTGAGCTCTAATGATGTGGCAAGAAATAAAAAAAAATAAAAATAAATAAAACCAAGGCCAAACATCACATCACAGTGGGGCCCACTCCCATTAGAGCTCATTCGAGCTTTCTTTATTAGAGCTCTCAATCATTTTTCATAATTCATAACCCAACAAGCTGTCTATGATCCCTTTCTTTTTTTTGTTTCCTTTTCTTTTCTTTTCTTTTCTTTTTTTTCTTTTTTTTTTTGAAGGGTTAATTTCACTTTCTACCCCTGAACTGTTGTCAAATTATCTATTTCATCCATGAGCTATTGATTGAGTTTATTAAGCCCCTAAAGTGTATAAACCAAAGTCTATTTAATTCCTAAACTATCAATTGAATCTATTAAGTTCCTAAAATATTTAATTCAAATCTATTTAGTCTCTCAAAAGGATCATAAAAATGAAATATAAGTCCATAAATATTATAAATTAATAAAAGACCCTATCTAATTAAGATTTTATTATGACTTTAAATGTGTTTTGTTTTGTTATGTGCTATGTTATATGGAACGTGGATCGTTCTAGAACGTGGAACTAGAACGGGGAATAGGGAATGGAGAACAGGAAACGGGAAACGTCACATGCTCTAAAATGTAGTATAATAAGGATAGACTTCTATTGACTACACTCACAAATTTAAGGTACTTCTAAAATAATTTTCTTTTTAACTATTAAACATCCAATAAAATGTCTTTTTTATTTTAATGTAGCAAAACATTTCTATGAGCATTCTGACTCATTTTTTATGATGTCTTGTAAAACTTAACTCACTTAGATTTTAGTTCATTATATTTGATTTTTCTCCTCTTAAGAAAACATTTAAAGAAATATTTTGGAAAAAAACTTTTGGGATTGCTTTAGATCACTAAGTTTACCATTTTGGAACAAAAGTGTACCACGTTTTGGAACATGCGTACCAATATGTAATTCGCTAGGTTCTATGAAGTACGGGTACTTCAAATAGGGTAACATATCCATATCGGATACTTAATTTTGAAGTATCAAATACTCCAAGTCATGTTTACTTGTTTTATGAAATTAGAATTGTAACATTTCTTGCATAGTAATGTAATATAATATAATATAATTGCAAGTATAAATATAAGAATATTTTTCTAATACTTTGTTAAGTTCTTTGATAAGAAGAGCATAGTGAGTTAAATAATATAATTTATTAAATTGATGTATCCTAATTATTTCATGCATGTCCCCTACAACTACATAGAAAGTAAGAATTAACAAGAGAATATAACAATGTTAAAATTAAATATCAATAAATAAATAAGCAAGTAAACTTTGAATACAATATTTTTCACTAGTGTCAAAGGAAAAAAGCATAGGAACAAGTTGTGAATTGTTCTATTATTGTAATATAAATATACTAAATTTGATATTGAAATGAAATATTTGCAAGGCCTATTAAAAATTTAAAAAGTAAACAAACTACTAGCTTAAATTAATACAAAATTCTTAAAGGTTAGTATTTTGTATTATAAAATTACATTGTGGTTTCTCAACGTTCTTTAGCTTATGTGTCACTATTAATAATTTTAAAAAATATATTTTTTACAAACGTATCCTAGCCGTACCGGTATCCTATTTTTTTAAGTTTTGTCGTATCGTCATTTCCGTTTCGTGTCATATCCGTATCTCGTATCCGTATCTATGCTTCCTAGGCTAGGTTATTAGTATTTTCTTCTGGTAACACAAGTTCTATGTTTAAATTGGTAATAGAGTCTAGTTTCTTAGCCTTGCCAATCATATCATGTAAGTATTAGATATACTGAAGTAGTAGAAACAAATAATTAAAATAATAGCACTTCTCCACAAATAAAACAAAATAATACATTAATTAGGTTTTTAAAAGAACTTAATGAAAAACTTAAAAGATAGTTAATTAGAAATTACAAACGAAATTCAACATATATACTAGATAAAGGCAAGCAACTAGCTACTGTAGAAGATAAGCAAGAAAATACTATAGATAATTACCCTTATCTTTGTAAAGGAAATTCACTAGAAGAATTGGCGCTTACTTTTTGAAGACAATAGAAATTTAAAGTTTTTCTGAAATAAAATCGTAACTAGGTAGGGTCTTTTACTTTAATCATACTTATGGGTTTATATTTTATTTTTGTAATACTTTCAAAAACTAAATAGTTTTGAATTAAATACTTTAGAGACTTTAGAGACTTAATAGATTCAATCGATAGTTCAACGACTAAGTAAACTTTGATTTATATACTTTCAGGGCTTAATAGACTCAATCGATAGTTCAGGGACTAAGTAAACAATTTGGCAACAATTCAGGGGTAGAAAGTGAAATTAACCCCTTTTTTTAAAAGTCAAACATTCTAGGACTTTAACCCACCATAAAAACCTAATCACATATCACACGACCAACTTCTTAAACGATGTCTGACGCAAGCGAAAAAAATATTGTAAAACCATATGCCATGTTCCAATTGCTATACATCTGCCGCCCATGGAACAAACCATAAAAGTTGTGCCTTGGCAACCAAATTATCATGCCAACTTTTTCTGAGTGTAAAAACTTTCAATATGTTTAGTTCCAGTCTTTATTGATTATATAATGTCAAAATTGGACTCACCAAACCACCCCCATCATCATCATCAAAGTCAGCTGCTTTGGCTCCTGAATCTTGCACTCCAACATGATCTGTAACTGATGAAACCTGCAAATGAATGTAGAAAATCAGTCATAAAAATTAACATTAGCCCTCAAAAGAATATATCCAGTCACGGTGGCATAAATACAAAGAAATGACAAACAATGTAACCATTGTGTTGTAATCACATAAGTTCATAACTTCATAATTACCAAATCTGAAGAACCAATAAGTACAAGACTACCTTGATAATTCGACCTGCAATCTCCAATTTTCCATTCAAACTTTGAGCTGCCTTTGCATGTTCCAGTTGAGCGAACTACAATATAACAGTGAAGAAGTAAATCTTACCAAAAACCAATCAGCTTGCTTGGTTCCATTTTTTCAAAAACACTTTCTAGAAAGTTTTACTTTCTTATTTTCTGTATTTTTTTGTTTTTACTGAATTTTTTTAATATTTTAAGCAATTTTTTTACTTTTTAGACACACCTAACATAAATACACCTAAAAAATAAAAAAATTGTGAAAAAAATCTTTTAAAAATTCACTAAATACCAAAAATATATAAAAAAATACAAGAATTCAGTACATTTTTTGTATTTTTATGTATTTATTAATTTTTTAAAATATTTTTTCACAAATTTTTTACTTTTTAGATACATCTAAGTAAGGTGCATCTAAAAAAATAAAAAAAAAATATTTAAAATTTTAAAAATATTCACTAAAAACAAAAAACAAAAAAAATACGAAAACCAAAAAACTCAATTTTCAAAAAACTTAATCCAAAAAACTCAAATCAAACACACTGAATACTAACATAAATACCATCTACTAACAACAAGCTATTTTTAATACAGTCAACATGAAGTTGTACTAACCTGAATAAACCCAAAACCTTTGCAGTGTCCTGTCTCAGGGTCAGTAGGTAGTTGCACAAGCTCCACGGGCCCAAAAGCTTCAAAAATCTGACAAGTCCCCATGAAGGACACCAATTTGTTACAAAAAGAAGTTACTTTGTACAAAAATTAATAGATTAGTATTCAAAAGTTCACTACGGTGAAGGGAAAAAAATCCAGTGGTATACAAACCCATTGAAATTCCCTTAATTGTAGAATCTTCACGCAAGAAAAGTACAGGGCAGGTCTGAGCAAAAAAACCACAAACGAGACCGATCCAAACCAAACCACACAGTTTGGTTTGGTTTTCTCAATGCATTCGGTCCTAGTTCTTAAAATAGGCAAACCGTATTTATGGTTCAATCCGTCATTTTATAGTCACGGTTCCAATTTGGAATCGAACTGAACCGTTTAGATATGTACACATAAATATTATATAATTTGTTATTTATAGTACACTTAAGCACCTTGTTAGTATCCCATATATATTCATAAGTTGTTAATCCTACTCCTTTTTTTTATTTTTTTATTTTTTATTTTTTTTTTTATCAACAACAAAATCAATTGATAAATCAAAAAGAGAGTCGAGGATAAATCAAAATTAATTCTACTCTTACAAATGTGCTCTTGTATAATTGTAGAACTAGTTCTAAACAATTATTTGCTTGTAAAATGATGGCATATTATTTAATATTTGACCACGTTGTGATCATATTGTGAACGATGACAAGGTTTATAAAAATTGTGGTTCCAAACTGAACCAAACCGTGTTTTCATAGTTCAGTTTGATTCCAAGATTTTCATAGTTTGTTCGGTTCCAAATTTCATGGAACCGTAGGTAGCTGTTGTTTGGTCTTGGTTTACATCAAAACCGGTCCAACCGGGTTCTGAAAAGTACAGAATAGATACTTATCCCATGGTTGCAAAAATGAGGCTTACATATTACAGAATGATCTAGCAAAACGAGTTGTTCAAGCACCAAAAAATACAACTTCTGAACACACGTTCTCAGGGAAGAATAAAAAACATACAGAAAAGTAAGATCGAGCATTCCCGAGAGTTCATGTGACAAAAAAATGACTGCCTCGAAGCAACAAAAAGTTGTCTACCAAATCTTAAACTCTCCAAAGTCACCTTGGCTAAAGCTATCAGTAACTACAAGCTTAGCAGCTATGATTAGCAGCTCCAAATCAGCAGCTATGATTGGCAACTCCAAATTAGCAATTACGGCTACTCATTGCCACAACCAGTGAGTTGATTTACTTACTCCTTTCCAACACAGTTTATCTCTATAAAAAGAAAAGCCCCTCAACAAGATAAGGACAACCAAAACCTGTTATAGTCTTGACTCCGATAATATCATTTTCCCCACTTCCAACGGTAACAAACTCTCACCCAAACAATGGCTTCCCGCCAACAAACCTCAAACCAAAGGCAGAGCAACAGGATCCCCTTTGACCCCCATGGTCCCCACGTAGTAGTCTATCAAAGCTTGGCAAAGCTAGAAAACCTCGATTGGGAAAGGATGGAGCACGCTCGCGCATAGTGCTGACTAATCACATATACGCCACAACTCCTATACCACATCTCCCAGGCAATTCCACACTGGTATCATACTACCCAGACAGTTCCCCAACGGCTTCCTAGCAATCCTGCAGAATCTCATGCACATAATAGACAGATGGCACTTCTCTCCCCCGCCACCAACGCCATTGATTTATTACCAGCACTTGGCAAGTACTCCTATCACCCTCAGCATGACGAGCTCAATTTACCTTCGAGAATAATTTTGTTCAATTGTTCTATGTGTCAAGTCTGCATGAAACTATGAGGCATGGAAACTTGCCTTTTATGGCTAGGGAAATTGGAGGCCAAATAGTACCAAGCAAGCATCATAGACCTCTCATCTTGGTCGTGGGCAGAGATGGACTGACAAAGGGGTTGGTAGAGGCAGTGTCACCCCAAACAAAAAAACTCATTAAATATTATAATATGGCCCATGTCCATGTTCGTGCTCATGCTTCTTAGCTAACAGTGACGGTAACTCAAAAAAAAGCATGCAGCACTGAGCATCGTTGCCCTAGGTCCTTATGGTACCCTCCATACATTGTTTACCCATTCTTAAAGCTCTACCTTCTTCGGCAATGACAAACCCAATCTGCCAAACCGACCCACTTGACAATTTCATATGAAAGACATTGTACACCGACAAGATCCCTCATCCACCTTCACTCATATTCTGTCCTCTGCAGCCCTTTCTTCACCCTCCCAAAAAGACTTTTGGCAGCCCATCCTTCAACTTGTAACCTCCCCACTGAACTCCTTGAGCATTTCCCCCACCACAAGCCAACCACCACCACCTACATCTCTGGATTCTTAAGCAAACTCTACCTCCCTTTCTCAATCAATGGCCACTTCCAAATATTTTCCTCACTTTACTGACAAGGCTTCGGCAAATGATTGCATCTGCCATCCATTCCAGGCCACCAAAATGTCCAGAACACCAACCCGACTACAGCTCCCTGTGAGACATCACACATCATCTAGTACAACCATCACAACTCAACCTGTGTTATCTTTATAAAACAGCTTGCTTGACTATTGTTGTCTTCGAGAACATAGATGGTATTTCCCTGGTCTTTGAAGATACTGTCTTACAACAGAAATACAGCACATTACTATATTTCTACATCATCTGTTAATAATCACTCACCATTAGTGCTGCTTCTAAGAGCTCATTTTTTTCTTTCATTTTTGTGGTTTATTTATTTAATTTCCCATCCATCGGATATGGCATTTTCCAGCAAATCTTACACCTTCTTCCTCCTTTAACAGCAATGGTAATATTTAAACAAGCTAAAATTGAAAACATTCAGAAGTGGAAGTCATATTACCTGTTTAAGCTGAAATTCTGTCATGTTGAAGTGTAAATTTCCCACATACAGTTTTCTATCAACTGCACCATAGGATCCCACGACTGAACCACCACCAGAAGCATTAGTTTGAACAAGGTTCTTTTCAGCTTCTGATGGTTTAACCATTACAGGTTGTCCGAAAAGTAGGTGGCCAGAGAGAGCTATAGCCATTGGCACAGACATTGCATCATAAAATTCAATATACCTGCAGTATCACCCAAGGACTCCCAATAAGCTTGCCAGAACATATGAGACAAAAATACAATTATAACTTACAAAGCATGTATCTACAGAAGGAAGGAAATCAAAAACTCTTTAAAGTGCATAGGTGCCGAGCTGAATTTCTTCTCTCTTATCTAAACCTCACAAAACAGAACATGTCAGCTAATCATGATAAAATACAAATTGAGATAATCAAACATGTCAGTGATTCACAAAAAAAAAAAAAAAAATTAAGAGACTCGGACAGAATAGGACAAAAACCAAGGGTTATGGCTACCCAAAAAAATCACATTAGGTCAATAAAATAACGTAACTTTGTCAGGCCAGATTAATAAGTCTGCAAAGCATGATAGCAGTCAACATTTTTCTACAAATTTCCTTCGTAATGGTCTGGAAGAATTTAACGACATGACCTCTAGAGTTGGGACATAGAAGCATGCAAAAGACCAAGTACTACCTTCTAACCACATAGGCAAATTAAAGAGTTTTACCAACTTCTTTACCAATCAACCAAAAAGGTAAAATCACCTTAAATCAACTAAACTAGATAAATTCCTAGGGAGTTTTTTCTCCAACCAGGAAAGGATTATATCAATCAACAAAATCTGCCTAGATCTGGGCTTGTAACATAAAGAAGCAGCAAACTTAATCGTGAATTGTGGAGAAACCACCTCAGGGCCAAAACCATCAATTGACAGCACTATATATCTTCCAACTCCCACAAGCAATATTGATGCCAGAACAAAGACAGATCAATGATCAAGACACTCATAAGAATTGTGCCATATTTATTCTTAAAGAATATCTGCCATGCCACCAAATAAACTCAACTAGATCTAATGTGAAACTCCAGTGCAGAGTTAGAAAAACTATAAATTGCAGGAATCGAACAAGGAGAACACAAATACTGTTTGGTTTTGTCATTTGATGAAAACAGTAATGGTATACAGTGGGAAAAGAAAAGGAAAGAACAGAAAAGAAAGGAGAAACTTAGGTTCATGTCATCTACCTTGAGAACGCAGCATGAATTGTTTAAACATGAGTGCAAGGTAATCCCACCATCCTTCATCATGGATTCATTATCGCAATGCTAGTGAATTTAAGAATAAAGTTATGTTTAATTTTTAAAAAGAATCAACAGTTACTTTCCGACGACACTGCACATAAATGAGATACTTTTTAGCAGAAACACACTTACCCAACTCCTTTCGAACGTCTTGAATTGCGGTCCATGATTAGACGAACGTCCCTCACCTAGATATGAAGCGGTGAATGATGTAACTAGAAAAAAGAAACTTGCAATAAACACAGATAATACATGTCATTTTGGACAATCATCTATAACAACACCTACTAGGGGGTGTTTCATGAGATCAACAGTTTTAACTTGTTTGTACATTTTCACTCACTCCACATACACAGAATGTTGACACAAGAAAGAAATTATGGGCTTGTTTGGTTTGTTTTTCAGAAAAATTTTTGGAAAAAATTCTCTACAAATAAATTTTCAAGAGTAATCAAACCAAACAAATTTTTTCAAAAAAAATCTCAAAATTTTGTTTGGTTACCTACTTTCCAAAATCAATCTCTCTCTCTCATACACATCAAATCAATCACTTTTTTTAAAACTCTCTTCCCAAAACAATTTTCCAAAACCATTTCTGAAAAAAGGCAAACCAAGCAAGTTTTCATACTTTTTATCTCAAAAACTACTCTACAAACACAAACCCCAAACACACCCTATATTACTCGTAACGGAAGGCAGAGGAGCATTTACTGCAACAGGAAAAAGATGTAGCGTAATGACATGTATTAATGTTCAAAGCAATGTCTCAAGTAACAAGAACATGAATTGATCCTATACATGTGCAGCAATGAAATATCCAAAGCATCAAATGGCATGCAATAAGAAAATACATAGAGCACAATGCCTACTATAGCATACGATAGTCTAAAAATAGATCGTTCAGATAATCCACAAAGCAAGAATATTAAAAATCCCACTAACCTTGCCTGCTTTTGAAAAAAACTCATAAACATCTCTCTCAGTTGCCTTCAGGGGCATCTGCCGACACCATATTCATACAAGAAAACAGGAATTAGCAAAAACCAAGTAGAAAGAGCAGTACAGGCATGTGAATACAAAGTGCAAACAAACAGAACCAGTAAATTTCCATTACCCAACTCCTTAAAATAGAAGACAAATATTATTCATCTACCTGGTATGCAAAAACAGTTCTCTGGTCCCTTTCTGGATCAGCTTCAGGCTCCACCGCTTCTTTCTTTTCTTTGAGTCTCCTGCCATTAAAATCGATTTCGACATAATAAGAAGGTATATGACAGAAAAGGCAGTTCACTACTTGCACAATCTTTTATGGATGTAACAAAAATAGGCCATGAACCAAACCAAACCAAACGAAGCCTTAAGTCCCATCAAATGGGATCGGCTACATGAATCCTTCTTATCCACGCCGCCCTATCAAAGGCCACTTCATTAGTCAAATTAAGTAGATTCATATCTCTATTTATAACGCTAGTCAACGTTAATCTAGGCCTACCCCGTCCCCTAATACTTCCATCTACCGTTACAGCATCGCATCTCTTCACTACTGCCTCTGTTGGTCTCCGTTGAATATGACCAAACCATCTCAAACTATTCTCTCTCAACTTATCTTCTATCGGTGCTACTCCTACCCATTCCCGAATACACTCATTCCTAATCCTGTCCTGTCTAGTCTTACCACACATCCACCTTAGCATTCTCATCTCAGCCACATTCATCTTATCTACATGTTGTTTCTTGGTTGCCCAACACTCCGTCCCATACAACATAGCTGGTCTAATAGCTGTTCTATAAAACTTACCTTTTAGTCTAGTGGGTATTCGTTTATCGCACAATACCCCAGACGCACTTCTCCACTTACACCATCCCGAAAATGTTAGGGGAGGGGAAGACCTAAACTGGCTTGGGATGTGACGGTAAAAAAAAGATATGAATTAATTTAATTTAGCTGAGCATATCGCTCTTGATAGAGTACAATGGCCAAAAAAGATTCATGTAGCCGGCCCCACTTGATTTAGACACAAGGCTTAGTTTGGTTTGGTTTGGTTATTATATTTGTTGTTTTTTAGCAAAATGTAGCCATGTTTGATCAGCTTCAACAGGAGTTTCGGACGTTACCTGGTTAATATGTTAATACTAGACCGCCTAAGATCATCACCATTGTTAACACAAACCACCTTATGTAGATGGCATTCCTTTGTCATCTTCTTCCATTGTTGACCTACCAGGCATAAACCCAAATTGATTCTCTGACACCTCTGTTATGTCTCGCAATCGGCGTTCCATCACCCTCTCCCACACTTTCATTATATGACACATTAGCTTAATTCCTCTATAGTTGTTACAATTCTGGACATCACCTTTATTCTTATAGATTGGTACTAAAATACTCTTCCTCCACTCATCTGGCATGTTCCTAGTCAACAAAATTTTGCTAAACAACCTAGTCAACCAAGCAACTCCCTTTTTACCCAAACACTTCCAAGCTTCAATAGGGATATCATCAGGTCCTAAAGCTTTATTTGATTTCATCTTCTTAAGTGCAATTTCCACTTCAAAGTTCCTAATCCTGCGATAGAACCTATAGTCTTGGTTTATCGTATTACTATCTATTTCTTCCCTTATTGTCGTACCTCCATGTTCCTCATTTAATAGTTTCTCAAAATAATTCTTCCATCTTTCCTTAATCTCATCATCCTTCACCAATACCTTAGAATCCTCACTCTTGATGCACTTTACTTGATTAAAATCTCTTGTTTTCCTCTCCCGTATCTTAGCAAGTTTGTATACCCTCTTCTCTCCCTCCTTACTATCTAGTTTAGTGTATAGGTCATCATAAACTTTTAACTTAATCTCTCTCACTACTTTCTTGACCTCCTTATTAGCCAATCTATAGCTCTTAAGGTTTTCCTCAGTTCTATCCTTCTGCCACTTTTTAAAGCACTCTTTTTTTGCCTTAACTACCGCTTGGACCTCTTCCCTCCACCACCAAGTTTCCCTAGAGCTGGGTCCCGTTCCTTTCGACTCTCCAAGCACTTTCCTTGAGAACTAAGAAAATGAAAACATAAGAACATTAACATTACAATTACGCATTTAATTAGTACTTCTTTTCTATGCAAGCATCCATAAACTTCTGACAAGACTTCAAGAGCGAGCTGCAACTTTCATTAAAAAGAAACAATTGAAAGAACACTGGAAGCATATAGGCATCAACAACAACAAATAAAAAGCTAAGTTTTATAACCATGATACAAGGAATTAAGTTGCCCTTTCATTCAGTGTGATGAAAAGTGTACTAGGATTTTTGAGTGTTAGTCTATTGCAATTCTAAAGAGTTTTAGTTATAAAACTAAATGCATTGAAATTGACCAGATTTCACCAATTTCAATTGGAACACTTAAAGGTTTCATCCATAGTTTTACTTATGAAATACCTTGGGGAGTATGATGTGGGCGGTGAACACTCTATTAAAGGAGAAGTTAAAAGCATTATCATCTATTTAGTGGAACAATTAATTCAACAGACAATACATAAGAAACAGGATAAATGATGAGCATTGCAAACCTAAAAGTCCACATGCTTCATTCAGCATGATCTCAATCAAAACGTCCCATGTATGCAGTAACCTCAAGGCAATTACAAGCAAATATTAAATGATGGAAAAGTTTATTACAGACCTCCCTGAACGATTAAATTTGACAATTAATATCCATATGCTCAGAGAACATAAAGTCATAAGTTGCATTGTAAATCTATCCTTGATAGAGAATCTACCATGAAATCAATGCATTCCTTGAAGGACAAAATAAAAAACACAACAGACCTTATCAAAACCAATTTGTGGAAAAGCCACTTTCTTCAGTGAAGCCATGAAGAACTTGCCGCATTGTTAGCCCATTAGAATGTGCAAACAATCCATCTATGATTTCAACCCAAGTTAGAAACTGTACACGATGCATGAATTTTCATTTTCTTGACAGTGAAATTAATTATGAGTTCTTAAGCTGTTTTAAGTTGATAGTAAAAATATAGCATATAAGTTGTTTAAATTCATGAAGACAATATTTCCAACACAATCAAATGAATGACGCCAAGTAAATGAAAAGCATATTGTTATCCATAATCAACATTCATCAGTTTATATTGATGGTAAAATCTGCTAAATGTTTTTACAAAAGGCAAAATGAAGCACATAAAACCTTGTCCAACTCCATTTGCATAAATCCCCCTTCCTCTCAGTGAAGGCTTGAATAACTATATCATTGTAGTTATTAGATTTTGCAAGTTACAACCTTTATTCACAGGCACAAGGAATTATTTCATTTTTCTAAAGGGTGAAGTCTAAACTTTTACAGCCATGATGAATCAAATGCATAATTTAGGAATTACTCACAAGGAACTCTTTCAAATAAAACCAGAAATAAAAACCAAAGCAAACAAGAGCAGAATGTTTACATATATATATATATATATATTCCAAAACACCAATTGGGGAGGAAAGAGCACATGGATGGGCAAGTGGGCACCTCATACTTTCCACATTTATCGTCCTCATATGATTGGGGAAGAAAGAGTGAGATACCACCTGCTGTCTCTTAATTCAAGTTCAGTTTCCCTGTCTCTCAAATATTCCTTGTCTCTTTCGCGATCACTATCATGCCTCCTCGATGACCTCGACCGACTCCGGCTTCTCTGGTGCAACTCAATCTCCTTCTCCTTCTCCTTTTCTCTGTCTCTCATCTCCCTTTCTCTCTCCTTGTCTTTCTCTCTTCTCTCCCTGTCTCTCGCCCTCTCCCTCTCTTTCTCCTTGTCTCTCTTGTCTCTTTCCCTCTCCTTGTCTTTCTCTCTGGAGCCTCTCTCCCTCTCCCTATCTTTCTCTCTGGAGCCCCTATCCCTCTCCCTGTCTCTGTCCCTCAGCCTCTCTCTCTCGGACCCCCTATCTCCATTTCTACTAGTCCTGCGACGATCTTTGTCTCTCTCAACATCTTTCTCAGCAGCATCCCTAATTGACCGCTCTCTCTGGGACCCATTCTCTTCCTCCCCTCTCGATTTCTTACTCCTCCGATGCTCCTCCTCTTCATGGCTGCTGTCTTCCTCTACGGACCTCTCTCTCCTCCTGTAACCTTTCTGGCTCTTCTTCGTCGACGAACTGTCTCGCTTGCCCTCTTCCACGGTCTTTTCCAGGTAATCGTACTCATCGAATTCCATTTTCAACTTCTCTCTCTCTCTCTCTCTCTCTCTCTCTTCAAGGTTCTTCGAGGTTGATCAAGAGGAGGAACGTTGAAGAAGTTATACCCCAAAGCGTGAGCTTTTTACTGTATCAGATCGCTCGATTTCCTTCTCTCTTTTTCTTTGAGTCGAGCGAATTACTGAAACACTAGTGTTCTGGTGTCTTGAGGGTTTCTCAAGGAAAGAGAGAATTCAGATCGGACGGCTTATCTTTTATGGCCCTGTTTGGATGGAAAAAATTATTTCTTGGCCACGCGGCCATCCCCAAACCAATTACAAATCTCCGACCTGTTATATTCCTCAATTATTAAATGTGCTTTTTTGACAAGTTGGTAAAAAGTCAATTTTTAACTTTTTATTTATTTTTAATCACATTATCTCTTACATAACTTACTCATAAAAAGATAAAATAAATTAAAAAAGTCAAAAAATTAATTTTTTACCAACTTTTTAAAACACTCCAATATAAAATTGTGAGCCTACTTGTCCATCAATCATAATAGATGTGGAGCATTACGTGACATTATTCCTAACAAAAATGTTAAAGATTTTAAACGTTTTATTAAAAATTTTGAATAATTTATATATATTAATTAGTATATCAATTGATGACGTGTCATAATTTGAAAATTTTTAATATTTGTAATGTAATTAATGAGTGTGGTGAATAATAAGATCATAACTAATTAATATACTAATTGATGCATGTAACACTACCGAAATTTTTTATTAAATATCGCATATTCGTATAAGACATTTAATATAATTTTTGGGCTTCTAACATTATTCTATCCCTAAATTAATCAATAACTTTTCGTTTGAAAGACGGTTAGAAGTTAAGGGATATTTTGAAAAGTAGGTTAAAAGTCACTTTCCTATTTTTAACACACTTTCTCTCTCACAAAAAAAAAAAGAACTAAAAAACTAAAAAAAATTAAAAGTCAGTTTTTAACTCTCTTTTCAAAACACTCATAAATTAATAAAAACAAAAATAAACTAAGGGTAAGGGTAAGGGTGTAAATTTGGCCCCGCCCAAGCCATGTCGGGCCTTCCGTGCTCCCGCCAAAATTTGGGCAGGCTAGAAAATTAGGCCCAGGTCGAGGCCCAGGCCCAAGGGAGATTCAGGCTTTGAACGGACTGATGGTCCTAGGCATAGGCTCAGTTTGGGCGAGCTTGAACAATTTTTTGCTTTTTTATTTTATTTTTTATACTAAAATTTTATTATTTTCCACTTAAGACATTGGGTCTCGAGCGAACTGAGCCTTGGGACGGATCTTGAGTGGGTCTTAAGCGGACCGATGGACGGGGCTTCAAATTGATGGCCCAAGCCCAGGCCTAGGGTTTTGGCATGGGCTCGAGCCTGGGATGCTGATACCCTGGGCCCAAACGGGCCTAAACGGACCAGGCCCGCCCCCGGCCGCCCATGGGCTGTTGACCATTTTTACACTCCTAACTAAGTAGTGTTTTGGAAAGATAGTTGGAAGCTAGTTTTTTGGCTATTCTTGATTTTTTTAGTTTATTGTGTAAACAATATGAGAGGCGATGTGACCTAAAATGAGTTAAAAACTAGCTTTTGACTTTTTATTTGCTTTCCAAATGGCCCCTAAAATAATCAATAAAATAAAATGTCAGATCTAAACCATAATCATTTTATTTTTTTCTTATAATTATCAAATCAACTATAAATTTTTTTTAAAAAAAATTAACTATCTTTTTAAACACAACTTTTAATAAGTTTCACATTTCATTTATATTTATAATAAAAATGTTTTGGTGACACATCTAGAATTTAATACTCATATTTAATTACCATAAATATTATTGTTAAAAACATTTATAGTTTCATGAATTAAGCCCATGTAAGGCTTGGTTGGCATAGCATAAAAAAGAAATCAATTTTTTAGAAAAAAAAATTCTTTCAATTTTAATTTTTTTTTAAATATGAGGGGCTTCAAAAAAAATTAAATTATAATTGTGTGACAAATTTAAAATTAACATATATTAATATCAATTATATCAAATCATTGTGGATTAAATTATAATTTTTTTAAGAATTTTAAATATTATTATTATACATGAAGTTCGTAAAGCGATTACTTACAAAAATTTAAAAGTCTTGTGTGTTTAGTTTGTGTTTGTAGAGTAGTTTTTTAGATAAAAAGTACAAAAACTTATTTGGTTTGACTTTTTTCAGAAATAGTTTTAGAAAATTGATTTGATGTGTATGAGAGAGAGAGTGATTTTGAAAAGTAGGTAACCAAACAAAATTTAGAGATTTTTTTTGAAAAAAATTGTTTGGTTTGATTACTCTTGAAAATTTATTTATAGAGAATTTTTCCCAACATTTTTTTTGAAAAACAAACCAAACAAGGCCTTAGTGTCCGTTGCTGCACGATACATGTGACTGTTGCTATATGATGCATTTTCAGGAGCAACATATTGAGAATGGTATTTTGAAAATATGAAGAAATATAAAATAAGGTTAAAATAGCGAAAAAGTAACTAAAATAGCCCAGTTATTTGTCTTATTTTTTTTTATTTTTTAAAAATGTTTAACCACTTTCTCACTCTGGCCTTTAAAATTTGTTTTTTCTCACTTTAATCCTCTATATTTGAAGTTTTTCTAGTTTACTCTTAAAAATAATTTTGTTAAAAATTAGACAAAAAATGACATATTAATAATCACGGGACATAAAAATATTTTGTTATGTATAACTTACACATATAACACAAATTCAAATTTCAATATAATAATATATTTTTTTATGTTATGTAACAGTTATCGTGGTATTTTTTGTCTAATTTTGAATAGAAGTTTGTTTTAGGAGTAAATTGAAAAAATTTGAAACATAAAAAGCTAAAGTGGAAAAAAAAACAAAAACAAAACAAAAAAAACAAAACAAATTTTAAGGACTAAAGTGTGAAAGTGACCAAATATGAAGGGATAAAGTGTAATTTATCCTTTTTATATTTACTGTTTTCTATTTATATTTTGAAAACCATAAACAAAATTTGATTTTTGTTTTTGTTTTTGTTTTCAAAAAAAGTAGTAAACAATTTACAAAATTTATTAAATTTTATAAACACAAAAAGTTAATTTCGCTTTCTTTTTAATTTTTTCTTCTTTTTCCCACATTCCCGACTAATCATTGCCCCCCTATCCTGCCTCAATTTTATTTATTAAACATATAATATGTATATAATTTAATTTTTTAATATAATAAAACCAAAATATTAAAATACTATACTTAATTACTCATTTATTTATTATATTATATCTTTTAGCTCTCATTAATTATAAATTATTATTTATAATATACTATATTACTTTTAATTTTTTTATTTTTAAAGTTACAAAATTAATTCACTCCCGCGCCACTCTCGCCCCACCCTAGATATGATATGGAGTATGGGTATAGAACGACAAATCTACTCCAAACCTACCTTATTATCATCCCTACTCATCACTGTCAGCTACTATCACTGATGACTTCCTCCACCAACCACCTTCGGCCACCACCACTTGTTATTGCCACCAACTACCTTTTCACTAGCCGTAACCAATTTTTGTTATCTCCTTTTCTTAAAAACCACTTTCAATTGCCATTTTAGATGGCTGATTGGCCACCATATCTGACTATTGACAATCATTTTCGAACAACACTTCTTGTGGCCAATAACAATCTACAATAATTGCCTACTATCTCTTACAGGTGGCAACCACTTTCAACCACTACTTCATGTAACCAATATCTATCTCTGATCACCATCTTCAACCGTTGACAATCACCTCTTACAACCCCTATTTTCACTTATTTTCAAAATAAAATTTTAAATACTTGTATACCAAATATGTTTTATTTTTATTTTTATTCAAAATAACTATAAACATATTTAATATATTTTTTTGTAAACAAAAAATAATAAATTGTTAACGCCAACGTTTGTGGCAGTTGAAGACAACGTCACTGGTTATTATTGTTTTTTTTTTATTATTGGGCAAATTATAAATACATCTCTTGAAGTTTAGTTAAATTACAGATTCTTATTGAAGTTTCAGAAATTACATTCCGCCCCCTGAAGTTTATATTCGCATAACAATTTTACCCTTACCATTAACTAAACGTTAAGAATGGTTAGCTAACATCACCAAAATATAAATTTATGGACGATATTGCCCTTGCTGAAATCTCTTTGATAAATCAATAAAATTTATAAAAGAATTACGTTAGATGGGGCAAAAAATTAAGCTTTTAAAACCATGTTTGATTTGTTGTGTAGAAAAAATTTTCTGAATTTAAAAAAATAAAAATAAAAACTAATTTAATAAAAATAAATATGAAAAAATATATTTCATTTGTAAAAATTATTTCTAACCACTCAAAAGATAAAATTATATAAAATAATAATAATTATTATTATTTTTTATTTCTTAATCAAATTAAATTTTAATTTTTTAAAATTAAATTTCTAAAAATCAAACTAACCTATTGTAAGATTTTTTTGACAAGCTATTGTTTTTAACCTATTTAATTATTTGTTAATTTTATGATATTTTCACCATCTGACACTACAACATATAAGAGTTTTAGAGACCATTTTTTTTTATATCTCTAAAAGTGAAAATTTTGTTACAGAAGATATTTAGAGACTAATTTCTATTGTCATGAAGATAATCGCTAAAAGGTCGCCTTGAAAAGTAAAAAATAAGGCTTTTAGCGATAAAATTTTGAAAATGTCAATAATTAATAGATTTTAGGGATAAAATAATTTTGTATCAAAACAGTTAATTTTTTGAGACAAAAAATTCGATACCAAAAAGATAATAATTAATCACTAATGTTCAATTTTCGTTACTAAAAATATAATAACGACACTTTTCGCAACAAAAATATTTAATCTCCAAAAATAATTTTGTCCCTAAATTTTGGTCTCTAAAACCTTAATTTTTTGTAGTGTGATGAGTGTTTTTCCATTTTAATTTTGCATTTCATAACTTATTTAAAAATGATAATTTAGCTAAATCTCAGGAGAAATCTATAATTTAGCTAAACCTTAAGAGAAAATTTGTAATTTAACTAAACCTCAAGGCTATGTAAGTAATTTGCCCTTATTTGTTAAAAATATATTTTAGTCAATTTATGATATCTGTTAACGGCATTAATTACGATGGTACATAATATAATTTTTGAAACTTTAGTCAATTTATGATATATTTTAGTTTGCCCTTTTTTATTTAATAGATGTGTTTATTGTGCATACTTGAAATTACCAACCACAAGTCAACATACATGGGGCTTTTCCCATATTAAGCCAATTTACTATCTTAATTTTCAAACTAGGCCTAGTTTGAACAGAATTTCCAAACTAGGCTAAAGCGCTATTACAAATCACGTTTTCACTGTTTGAAGCTGAAAATTTGATGAATAGTGAAAGCACTATTACAAACCACGCTTTTAATTAAGAAAGCGTGGTTACAAACCACGCTTTTAAGATAAGTTTGTTTTCTAAAGAAAACGTGATTTCAAATCACGCTTTCATTGTGTTGTGAAGGAAACGTGGTTAGAAACCACGCTTTCAACACTGTCCCAAACACACAAACACTACACTCACAAGCACTCTCTCTCTCTCTCTCTCTCTTCAACACAAATACCAACAAACACAAACATGACTTACACACACGACTCACACACACGCTCACACTCAATATATATATATAAATTTTAATATATATTTATAATTTAATATATATAAAAATTTTATTTCATAAAATTGAAATCAATATTAAATATATATAATAATTTATAATAGCAAATAATAATCAACTATATAAAATGATTACTTTTTTATTTTAATTCTTAAATTTTTTTTTTTGTTTTACTGTTTAGGGATAAAATTTATTTTTTTTTTAATTAATTTTTTTTCAATTATAATATAGTGTGATCCCATTGTCATAAATAATAAATATAAATAAATATTTTAAACTTGAACAAATATATATTTAGTTTTATGTTTTTAAATTTTTTAAAATATTTTGTTCAAACCAAACGCATTTGTAACTTATGTTTTTCTAACTAAAAGTAAACAAAAATCAATTTATAAAATTTTTGTAAATATAAATCGAAAAATGTAAACGTTATCAAAACGCTACTTAGTGTTTAAGATAAAATTTATTTTTTTGTATCTTAGGGCTTAGGGTTTAATTCTTAAATTTTATTTATTTTTATAACATTATTTATTTATTTATATTTATTTAATTCTTAAAATTTATTTATTTTTTTTTGATGTGAGTGTGAGTGTGGTGTAAGTGATGTGTCAGAGAGAGGAAGAGAGAGTGTGTGGTGTGGCTGTAAGTAAGTGAGTGCGTGGTTTGTGATATAAAAACTGGTCGTGAACTCGTGGTTCACAACGACGAGTTCAGAAGAAAGATTTTGGTCAAAAAGCGTGGATCGAAATAACGAGTTCAAGAAATTTTTTTTTTATAAAAATCGTGGTTTAGAACGCACAAGTTTAAAAAAATTTTTTTTTTGGATAAAATCACGTTTTGTAACCGCGATTTCTTAATCAAAATCGCTTTTCGTAACCACGAATTTAAGATTTACCAACTTTCATGCGAAACGGGAAAAAATTTTGAACTCGCGATTATGAACCACGAGTTAAGCTTATTCTGGAATTCTTTCAAAACTAGGCTTAGTTTTGGAATTCCTGTACTATTTTAGCTTATTTATGGAAATGGCCCTATTCCTGGTGGTGATAGATGTATCTTTTGAGGAAATGGTATGTATGTTGGGCAATGCAATATAACAACAAACAGCTAAAGCCGAATATCATTGGACCTATTTCTTGTAGCACAATCGCAAAACCCAAAATAAAGCTATATGCTGCTTCCCATCTCTGACATGTCTGGACTACTTGTTGATAACAATGTGCTGCACTAAACAGCGGCCACAATTATTCAATGCCTTCCCAGCCTCTTCAAGATGCTCTTGGTCGGCAAAATTATGTATAGAACAATTTGTGGTTCTTCAAGACAATACACACAAGTTTACACAACAAAAACCCAAGGTAGCACACTGATTTCAATGACCTTACCGAGCTTCTTAAATGAAATTGCCGTTCATTGGATTACTGCATACATGCTTTTGAAGTTCATTTGCTGCAATACTTTCCCCCAACTGTTGATGATTCTTCTGTCATGTTTTGCTTGGGTGATTGGTGTATTGGCCGCATATAATTATCTCAATCCATCTCTTGTATGAAGCGTTAAAATATTGTTCCTGGCTGTGTCTGTATCTCAAGGAAGTGAAAAAGCATCTTAGATATGTTTGTCTCAAAGCAATTGGTACAAGATTGACGGGCAACTGGGGTTAGTTTGGCTTCCAGACAGCGAAGGACAGGGCATGACCGTTTAGAATTCATGGGCCATCCAATTTGGAGAAGTTGTTGACAGCTGTGTGAGAGAGCTTGCACCAAATCCAACAAGGAAACTCATGGTTCTACAAGGCTTGCCTTAAAGTTTGAAAATGCTCTATGTATTGGTACCAAATGAATGCAAGCATACCTTTTGTACACTATAATATAATAATATATTATTAGCTCAAAAACCATTATGAATTAATATATTTTGTTACACATATAATTCAAATTTCATCACATCTCAAAACGAGTTATTACTAATTATTTATTTTATTTTAAATTTCTTTATAGGGTGGCCCTTGTGTCTGCTTGTTTTGAGGGACTATTGACAGAAACAAAATTTGCAGTGGGAAGGATTTATGTGCTTTATTTGTTTTCCACACCATTCTGCTTTTTTATTGAGCATTTGATGATTAGATAATTCCAGTTGGTTTTTCTGTCTTTTGGAGTACTTTTGTTTCTATTTTCTTTGTTAGTTTTTTTGTTTTTTCATCTGTTATTCATAGGTCGTCAGTGATCAATTTATTATTAGTTGTGATTTGAACAATAGTGAGGGTGTCCATGAATGATGGCTTGTAATTCAATTTACAAAAACAACCCATAACATGACATCATCATAGTTAGTGGGTTCGTTCAGAGCTGACTATATATATCTTTTCTTTTGGCGGAGTTGATTTAAAAAACATTTTAATGATTCCAAATGGCTAAAAAAAATACGGAAAAGAAAAATATAATGTAGTAGCCTGACTCTACTCTTGTCGAATGGAATGAACTAGGTGTGCTCTACTTTAGAGGTTGTTTGGAAGAAAGATTCTTGTTAGTGGCTTTTTGTTTTTTGTCAACATATGAGATGAAAATAAATTAATATATCTTTGAGATAAATTATTTTTTATAAAAAAAAGTGTGAAAAATAACTGTGATGAAAATAAATATTTGATTTTTTTAATATTTATTGTTTTTTACTTTTTTAATAATTTTTTAACTTTAATTTTTTCATGTTTGCGAACGACCCTTAGTTTATTAGGTATTCCCTGGGGCCATTTCCATAAATAAGCTAAAATAGTACAGGTTCCCAACTAAGTCTAGTTATATAAAAGAATTCCCAGAAATAGCTAACTCGCGGTTCACAATCGCGAGTTCAACAAATTTTTTCACCGTTTAGCAGTGAAATTACGTAAATCTTAAATTCAGGGTTACGAAAAAACGATTTTGATTAGAAATCGCGGTTACAAAACAGCGATTTTATCAAAAAAATTTCCTTTAACTCGTGGTTCTAAAACCACGATTTTTTAAAAAAAAATATTCTTGAACTCGCTATTTCGATTCCACGCTTTTTGACCAAAATCTTTTCTTCTGAACTCGCTGGTTGTGACACACGAGTTCACGACCAGTTTATATCACAACAACAGCACCAACTACTCACAGCCACAAACACACACTCTCTCCCTCTCTCTGACACTCACTCACACACAATCACACTTACATCAAATAAAATAAATTAAATTTTAAGATAAAATAATATAAATAATAAATATATTATTGGACAAAATATATTATTTTTTCCAAATAAATTTTTTCAATTGTTTTTATTAAATAATTTTTTTTCCAATTTAAATTTTTGTTTCTAATTTAATTTAAATTGGAAAAAAATATTAATTGAAAAAATATATTATGGAAAAATTTAATTGGAAATATATATTTGGAAAAAAAATTAATTGCAAAAAAAATTTAATGGAAAAATATAGTATGGGGAAATATATTATTGGAAAAATTTAATTGGGAATATTATATTGGAAAAAAAATTTAAATGGGAAAAAATATTATATTATTTTTCAATAATTTAAAATTTTCATTTCATTGGTTTTTTATTAAAATTTTAATTTATTTCTTCCAATTATAATAATGTGTGATCCATTGTATAAAATAAAATAATAATATAAATATTTATAACATCTGAAAAAATATATATTTTATTTATGCTTTTTAATTTTTTAAATATTTTGTTCAACAAACGCCATTGTACTTATGTTTTTCTAAAGTAAACAAAAATCAATTTATAAAATTTTTGTAAATATAAATCGAAAATGTAACGTTATCAAACGCTACTTTAGTGTTTAAGATAAAATTTATTTTTTTTATCTTAGGGCTTAGGGTTTAATTCTTAAAATTATATTTTTTTTTACAACATTATTGTATTTATTTCATATTTATTTAATTCTTAAAATTTATTATTTTTATTTTGATGTGAGTGTGATGTGTGTGTAGTGAAATGTGTCAGAGAGAGGAAGAGAGAGTGTGTGGTGTGGCTGTAAGTAAGTGAGTGCGTGGTTGTATATAAAAAACTGGTCGTGAACTCGTGGTTCACAACGACGCAGTTCAAGAAGAAAAGATTTTGGTACAAAAAGCGTGGATCGAAATACGAGTTCAAGAAATTTTTTTTTTTAATAAAATCCGTGGTTTAGAACCACAAGTTTAAAGAAATTTTTTTTTGATAAATCACGTTTGTAACCGCGATTTTTCTTAATCAAAATCGCTTTTCGTAACCACGATTTAGTTTACCACTTTCATGCGAAACGGGAAAAAATTGTTGAACTCCGCGATATGACCACGAGTTAGCTTTTCTGGGAATTCTTTCAAAAACTAGGGCTTCGTTTTGGAATTCTGCTACTATTTTAGCTATTCTTATGGAATGGGCTCCTATTCCTGGTGGTGAATAGATGTATCTTTTGAGGAAATGGTATGTTGTTGGGGCTTTTTCATTAAGCAAATTACTATCTTATTTTCGCAAACTAGCTTAGTTTGAACAGAATTTCCAACTAGGTTAAGCGCTATTAAAAATCAGCTTTCACTGTTTGAGCTGAAAATTTGATGAATGTGAAAGTATTACAAACCAGCTTAATTAAAAAGCGCGGTTAAATCCAACCTTTTAAGATAAGTTTGTTTTTGAAAAAAACGTGATTCAACACGCTTTCAAGCATATATTTTTTAAAAACGTGATTTCAAAACACGCTTTCATGTGTTGTGAAGGAAACGTGGTAGAAACCACGCTTTCAACACTGTCCCAAACACAAAAACTACACTCACAACTCTACTCTCTCTCTCTCTCTCTTCTCTACACAATACAAAAAACACAAACAGACTTACACCACGACTCACCGTCACACTCAATTATATATAATATATAATTTATATATATTTATAATTTAATATATATAAAATTTATTTCATAAAAGAAAATAATATTAAATATATATAATAATTTATAAACAAATAATAATCACTATATAAAATGATTATTTTTTATTTTAATTCTTAATTTTTTTTTTTTACTGTTTAGGGATAAAATTTATTTTTTTTTATTTTAGGGGTTTAAGTTTAATTCTTAAAATTTTATTTTTTTATTTTAGGGTTAAGGATTTATAAAAAAATAAATTAAATTTTAAGAATAAACTATAAATTCTAAACTCTAAATCCTAAACCGCTAAAATAAAAATAATTAAATTTTAAGAATTAACCCTAAAACCCTAAAATAAAAAAAAAATAAATAAATATTATCCCTAAGACACAAGGTAGCGTTTGGTAACATTTACGTTTTTGGTTTATGTTTATAAAAATTTTATAAACATGGTTTCTGTTTATTTAGAAAAACATAAAATTACAAACGGTTTGGTTTGAACAAAAATGTATTTAAAAAAAAAATTTAAAACATAAACTAAAAATATGTTTGTTCAAGCTTAATATTTTATATTTATATGTGTTATTTATGACAATGGGATCACACATATTATAATTGAAAAAAAATTAATTAAAAAAATATTTGAAAAAATTTAATTGGAAAAATTGTGGTTTTGTAAAAATTATTGAATTTTTTTTTAGGAAAATATTGTTGGTTTTAAAATTGTTGTACACATTTATAAATTTGAGGAAAAAAACGTAATCTCAAAATGAGTTTACGTTTCAGTTTTCAATTTTTTTTTCATTAAATTTTTTTGAATTATTTTTTTATTAATTTTTTTATCAATTATTATAACGTGATCCATTTGTCATAAATAATAATATAAACAACTTTTCCTTTTTCAATAATTTTACAAACCAATTTTTCCAATTAAATTTTTTTCAAATATTTTTTTAATTAATTTTTTTTCACTTATAATATGTGTGATCCCATTGTCATAAATAATAAATATAAATATAAATATTTTAGGTTTGAACAAACATATTTTTTTGTTTATGTTTAAATTTTTTTTTTAAACATTTTGTTCAAACCAAACGTTTGTAATTTAGTTTTTCTAAAATAACAGAAACCAGTTTATAAAATTTTTATAAACATAAACCAAAAACGTAAATGTTACCAACGCTTACCTGTGTTCAGGGATAAATTTATTTATTTTTTTATTTTAGGGTTTAGGGTTTAATTCTTAAATTTTATTTATTTTTATTTTAGGGTTTAGGATTTAGAGTTTAATGAATTCTAAGAGTTTAATTCTTAAAATTATTATTTTATATATTCTAAATCCTACAAAAAAAAAAATTTAAGATACCTAAACCCTAAAATAAAAAAATGAAATTTTAAGAATTAAACTCCTAAATCCTAAACTCTAAACCCTAAATCCCAAACCCAAAACTCAAAACTTGAAACCCAAAACCCAAAACCCTAAAATCCTAAAACCTTAAATCCTAATACTTAAAACCCTAAACTCGAAATCCTAAATCCTAAAAAACCCTAAATCCAAAATTCTAAATCCTAAACCCTAAATCCTAAGTCCTAAACTATAAATCCTTCGCCCTAAACACCCTAAATTAAACCCTAAACCCCCTAATAAAAAAAAATAAATTTTATCCCTAAACAGTAAAATAAAAAAAATTAAGAATTAAAATAAAAAAGTAATCATTTTATATAGTTGATTATTATTTGTTATTATAAATTATTGTATATATTTAATATTGATTTCAATTTTATGAAATAAAATTTATATATATATTAAATTATAAATATATATTAAAATTTATATATATATTGAGTGTGAGTGTGAGCGTGAGTGAGTCGTGTTTGTGTTTGTTTGTATTTGTGTCAGAGAGAGAGAGAGTTTGTGAGTGTAGTATTTGTGTGTTTGGGGCAGTGTTGAAAGCGTGGTTTCTAACCACGCTTTCTTCACAACACAGTGAAAGCGCGGTTTGAAATCACGTTTTATTTAAAAAATATATGCATAGTGAAAGCGTAGTTTGAAATCACGTTTTTTTCAAAAAACAAACTTACCTTAAAAGCGTGGTTTGTAACCACGTTTTCTTAATTAAAAGTGTGGTTTGTAATAACGCTTTCACTATTCATCAAATTTTCAGCTCCAAACAATGAAAGCGTGATTTGTAATAGCGCTTTAGCCTAGTTTAGAAATTGCGTCCAAACTAAGTTTAGTTTGGAAAATAAGTTACTAATTTAGCTTAATTTGAAAAAAGCCCCCAACATACATACCCATTTCCTCAAAAGATACATCTATCACCACCAGGAATAGGGCCATTTCCATAAATAAGCTAAAATAGTACAGGAATTCCAAAACTAAGCCTAGTTTTGAAAGAATTCCCAGAATAAGCTAACTCGTGGTTCATAATCGCGAGTTCAACAAATTTTTTCCCGTTTCGCATGAAAGTTGGTAAATCTTAAATTCGTGGTTACGAAAAGCGATTTTGATTAAGAAATCGCGGTTACAAAACGTGATTTTATCAAAAAAAAAATTTCTTTTAAACTTGTGGTTCTAAACCACGATTTTATAAAAAAAAAAATTTCTTGAACTCGTTATTTCGATCCACGCTTTTTGACCAAAATCTTTTCTTCTGAACTCGTCGTTGTGAACCACGAGTTCACGACCAGTTTTATATCACAAACCACGCACTCACTCACTCACAGCCACACCACACACTCTCTCTTCCTCTCTCTGACACATCACTTACACACACATCACACTCACATCAAAATAAAAATAAATAAATTTTAAGAAATAAATAAATATAAATAAATAAATAATGTTTAAAAATAAATAAATTTTAAGAATTAAACCCTAAGCCCTAAGATACAAAAAAATAAATTTTATCTTAAACACTAAAGTAGCGTTTGATAACGTTTACATTTTCGATTTATATTTACAAAAATTTTATAAATTGATTTTTGTTTACTTTTAGAAAAACATAAGTTACAAATGCGTTTGGTTTGAACAAAATATTTTAAAAAATTTAAAAACATAAACTAAAATATATATTTGTTCAAGTTTAAAATATTTATATTTATATTTATTATTTATGACAATGGGATCACACATATTATAATTGAAAAAAAATTAATTAAAAAAACAATTGAAAAAAATTTATTTGGAAAAAAATAATATATTTTTCCAATAATATATTTATTTATTTATATTTATTTAATTCTTAAAATTTATTTATTTTTATTTTGATGTAAGTGTGATGTGTGTGTGAGTGATGTGTCAGAGAGAGGGAGAGAGAGTGTGTGGTGTGGCTGTGAGTGAGAGAGTGTGTGGTGTGGCTGTGAGTGAGTGAGTGCGTGGTTTGTGATATAAACTGGTCGTGAACTCGTGGTTCACAACCACAAGTTCAGAAGAAAAGATTTTGATCAAAAAACGTGGATCGAAATAGCGAGTTCAAGAATTTTTTTTTTTGATAAAATCGTGGTTTAGAACCACGAGTTTAAAAGAAATTTTTTTTTGAATAAAATCGCGTTTTGTAACCGCGATTTCTTAATCAAAATCGTTTTTCGTAACCACGAATTTAAGATTTACTAATTTTCACGCGAAACGGGAAAAAATTTGTTGAACTCGCGATTGTGAACCGCGAGTTAGCTTATTCTGGGAATTCTTTTAAAACTAGACTTAGTTTGGGAATTCCTGTACTATTTTAGCTTATTTATGGAAATGGCCCCAGGAATACCCTAATAAACTAAGGGTCGTTTCGCAACATTGAAAAATAATTTAAAAGTTAAAAAATTATTAAAAAAGTAAAAAAAACAATAAATATTAAAAAATCAAATATTTATTTTCACTCACATTATTTTTCACACATTTTTTTTTATAAAAAAATAATTTATTCCAAAGATATATAATTTATTTCATCTCATATGTTGACCAAAAAACTAAAAAGCCACTAACAAGATCTTTCTCCAAACAACCTCTAAAGTAACAGCACCTAGTTCATCCATTCGACAAGAGTAGAGTGCAGGCTAGCTACATTTATATTTTTCTTTTACCGTAGTTTTTTTTTTACCATTGGAATCATTAAAATGTATTTTTAAATCACTCCGCCAAAAGAAAGATATATATAGTCAGCTGAACGAACCCCACTAACATGATGATGTCATGTTATGGGTTGTTTTATGTAATTGAATTACAAGCATCATTCATGGACCTCACTGATTTTCAAATCACAACTAATAATAAATTGATCACGACGACCATGAATAACAGATGAAAAACAAAAAAAAACTAACAAAGAATAATAGAACAAAAGACTCAAAAGACAGAAAAACCAACTGGATTATCTAATCATCAATCTCAATAAAAGCAGAACATGGTGGTGGAAACAAATAAAGCACATAAATCTCTTCCCACTGCAAATTTTGTTTCTGTCAATAGTCCCCAAAACACAGCAGAACACAAGGGCCACCCTATAAAGAAATTTAAAATAAAAATAAATTATTAGTATATAACCTTTGAGATGTGATGAAATTTGAATTATATGTGTAACAAAATATATTATTCATATGTTTGAGCTAATAATATATTATTATATTTATAGGTGTAACAAAAAGGAGTATGCTTGCACTTGCATTTGGTACCCATATATCAGAGCATTTTCAAACTTTCAAGGCAGCCTTGTGAACCATAGTTTCCTTGTGGATTTGGTGACAGCTCTTCTCCACAAGGTCAAGCAACTTCTCCAAGTTGATGGCCCATGAATTCAAACGGTCATTGCTGTCCTTCGCTGTCTGGAAGCAAACTAACCCCATTGCCCGGTCAATCTTTGCTACCAATGCTTTTGAGACAACCATATCTGAAAGATGCTTTTCAGCTTCCTGAGATACAGACACAGCAGGAACAATATTTAACGCTTCATACAAGAGATGGGGATTGAGATAATTATATGCGACTTCAATAACACCATCACCCAAGCAAAGACATGAACAGAAGAATCATCATACAGTTGGGGAAAGTATTGCAGCAAATGAACTTCAAAAGCATTATGCAGTAATCCAATGAACGGCAATTTCATTTAAAGAAGCTCGGTAAGTCGATTGAAATCAGTGTGCTACCTTGGGTTTTGTTGTGTAACTTGTGTTGTATTGTCTTGAAGAACCACAAATTGTTCTATACATAATTTTGCCGACCAAGAGCTTCTTGAGAGGCTGGGAAGGCATAGAATAATTGTGGCCGCTGTTTAGTGCAGCACATTGTTATCAAACAAGTAGGTCAGACATTTCAGAGATTTGGGAAGGCAGCATATAGCTTATTTTGGGTTTTGCGCATTGTGTACAAGAAATAGGTCCAATGTATTTCGGCTTTAGCTATTTGGTTGTATATTGCATTTGTGTTTTGGTTGGATGTATACTATAGCGACCCCAGTTTTTCCTTCCTTTGTATACTGTATTCTGGACTTGGTTCCGTGGACTTGTTTTTGTATCATTATCACTTCTAGCCTTTACTCTTTGTATTAGGGTCTTAGGTTGTGACGGGCAAGTTTGGAACAGGTTGGTTGCACTTTGAAACCAAAAGGTGATGCCCAGATTTTGGCCTTCACGCTCGAGCGGAAGTTTTAACGCTCGAGCGGGCTCTTCGTTGTTGCTTATACGCTTGAGCGGGAGTTTTGACGCTCGAGCGTGTTTTTCCATCTCCCAGTACTTTACTCTGCAGTTACTCCGCTCGAGCGGAGAGTTTAGCGATCGAGCGGGTACCATCGCCTGCAAAACTTCTGGAAGTGTGCAATCGATGCTCGAGCGGCTCTTTTCACGCTCAAGCGTGAGTCTGTGTCTGACGCTCGAGCGGGGATTTTCACGCTCGAGCGAGGAGTCGACTACATCAGTCCGAGATTTCACTTTTTGGATCACTTTTTGACCTACTTTTCTTTCTTAACTTTTAGAAAACCGCCCCTTGAGAGTCTCTCTCTCTTTCTCTCTCTCTAAACCTGCCTTCTCTCTAAGAATTGATCTACCTAGGGTGAGTATCTAACCTTGGTCCTTTATTAAAAAGATAGAGTGAGTCAAGGGCTTTCATTCAATCTGAACGTTTGGTGGTTTGGAGCACTTTGGAATTTGGGTATTCATCTTCGTCTTCTCCATTCGGGTTATTTTCTTCGAGGTAGGGATTTCCTACTCCATCCTATAAGTTTGTTCTAAGTTTTGGTATTTTGATATGTTGGGAGTACTTTGGTAATTTTGGGAAAAACCCTAGTTGTATTAATAAATTAATTTGTATAATTAATTTAAGGAAATTGGGGAAATTGGTTAAATGCATGAAATTGAGGAATTCATTGATTAAATGGTGTAGTTGGATAATTAAAATCACTCGCCTATTGAATTGTTGATATATTTATTTCCAGTCTAGAAATAACTGTTTTGGGCTATCGGTGGAGGATAGTCGTGTTTGTTGTAGACATTGCATGTGGATTAGGGAAAATTGAAACTAATCAATTTGTTTAAGTCATAAATTTAGACTATTGAATTAATACAGAAAATACATGTATTGATTGAGCATTGCATATGCATATTGTTTGGGAGGAGATAGGGGATGTACTCCACCGTTTAGGGGAAGACAGGGGATGGACCTCTAAACCGGATTTTTGTTTGGGAGGAGATAGGGGATGGACTCCATTAGCATCACTATTATGTGTGCTTATTATATTGAAGTGTTTTTACATGTTATTGATACAGCACTAAAATGTGTATCAAATGAGAAGTACGAAGTGTTTTGATATGAGCCTGAGTCTCATCTGTGTTGTTGATATTGGAAGTTATGTGAATGTGATATATAGTTCACTGTTGTAAGTTTGGCCAGGTTCTGAGCCATATTGATAATAATGGGAATTGAAACATGTCATAGACATTAGTGTCATGAGACAGTATCAAGTTATAATTGATTATCTTGGTTAACCATCTATTGAATGCTATAGATTTATCCGATGCTTATATTTGGTTTAGTATTTTTCTACTGGGCTGTGGCTCACCCTTTATGGGAACATCATTTTCAGGTTCAGGTGATAAGCTACCTCCAAGGACTTAGCTTGGAAGGAATTGGAGTTGAAGACTCTGTTTAGTTTAGTTGTTATTTATTTATTTGATATTACATGTAAACATTCAATCCTAGGGCTTTATTTGTATTTGAATTAGAACTCATATTCTGTGTCCAAGTGTTGGCTTGGAAAGATGTTAGCCCGTAGGACATTTAATTTGATGTTACATGTAACGCTTTTATTTAATAATACTCTAATGAATGAATTAATAAATTATTTTCTTTAAATATTACATGTCAATGAAATATATATATAATGGGTTAATTTTTAAGGCGCTACATATACTATTAACTTGTGGTATTCTGTTGAGGGTGTTCTTCCATCAACTACCTTTACTCTTATGATGTAATGCCTGCTGTATGCCTCTAGTAAATTTGTATTTTTCCTTTTCTTTTTCTTAAAAATGCCTACTTACCCAAAAAAACCATTGTGTACAAGAAATAGGTCCAATGTATTTCGGCTTTAGCTGTTTGGTTGTATATTGCATTTGTGTTTTGGTTGGATGTATACTGTTAACTTGTGGTATTCTGTTGAGGGTGTTCTTCCATCAACTACCTTTACTCTTATGATGTAATGCCTGCTGTATGCCTCTAGTAAATTTGTATTTTTCCTTTTCTTTTTCTTAAAAATGCCTACTTACCCAAAAAAACAAAAAAATAAAAAATAAAAAATAAAAGAATAGGAATTGGTGGATACCTTTAATATTTATTGGGCAAAATCCACTTTACCCAAAGTCATTAACTTCGTGCCGGACAAAGTACTGTTTTGGATTTATCGCAAAAATATTATATATGTATTATAAATATTGTTTTGGAGCAAATAATTTAAAAATATAATATATTTAAGCATATAATTTAAACATCCAAAGTTGTATTGTTTTGTTGGCTTAGGACAACAAAGTATATTATATAATATATAAACATATAAAATAAAACAAAAAAATCATAAATTCACTTTGCTTGGGTACTGTTCAATTCTGCCGGTATTTACAAAATTGGCTGGAACTCACAGAGAAATTAACTAGAACGGTATTGGCTTATTTGTATTATGTTTTCTCTCTGGTATGGTACGTACCGGCAGATATAGTACAGGATTGACAACTATGACTCCCTTAGGGTTTGGCCCAAGAGCACTTTAACCCCTTGTCTTTCAAAAGAAGCCAAAAAGGCCCCACGCTATTTTGGATTAAAATGCAACACTAACTTCGTTAACGGAAGATGCAAAATGACAAAAGCAACCCTCTACTGTTTTCTCTCTCTTCAGTTATACATAACTTTTTCTTTTTATCCTAATTACATACTAACTAATTAAATCACATATTAATCCAATTTCCAAATACTCTTAATTTCATAACTTAATTTCTAATGTTTAACTCAGTTTATAATCTAAGGCCTCGTTTGGCAACCTTCCCTTTTAGCCAAAAATTCAAAAAGTTACTAAATTAGCCAAAAAGCCAACAACCCATACCAAAAAGTCAAAGATTCTCTTTTCTCTCTACTTTTTGCACATCTTTTCGTAAAAAACCAAAAAGTCATCCCAAACATACTAGTTTTTTTTAGCTCATATTTTAGCCAAATAGCCAAAAAGTTACTAAATTAGCCTGTTCCCAAACGAGGCCTAATAATATATATATATCAAATCCAGATCCATATCCACCCATAACATCCAAATCAACGAAAAGAAAGCACCGAAATCTTCGATTACTTGGTTGATTATTTCATTGATTGATTATTTTTTTCCAATATTAAATGAATAAGGTTATGATCTTGATGATGATCCAAGACGAGAGTAACAGTGAAAACTATGGACAATCCTTCATAGAAAGTAAGAACAAGTTCAGTAGGTATCGTGAGGAGATGTTGGGTCACACCATTGGGTTCAAAATCTATGGAATTAACAATCCCTTCAAAGACACACAAAAAGGGTGTTTCCTTCGCCAGATGCAGATACATTAACAAAGCTCTAATAAATTGATTTCAATGGTGAACAGTGGAAAAGCCGTGTAAATAGATGGGTGGGGGCGGGTAAATTCTTCTTCCGAGAAGGTCTTTTTTGCCCCAGGTGCCATTTTCAACATTGAAGCTCTCTGAGCTTAAGCAAATCTTCCATGCGGCCATGGCAGTGACCACCCGAGCACATAGACCATGCTCTCATAGGCATTTAGTGAGTGTGAGAGGGTAACTAGGGTCAGACAAAGCAGTGTGTAGGCTTGGCAAAGGACTTGATATATTTCACCATCTCAATCTTGGGTTGCAACACTTGGTGTGGCAGTGGTGGGTGTATTAGGGTTAGGGTTTTTAAATGGGAAGAAGATGAAGAAAGGATAAATTTGTCTTTTCACCACGAAATTTGACTTTTAACTTGATTTTTTTTGCATACCAACCAAGTCTTAAAATCAGTGCGTGTTACACAAACTCTGTCAATTTTGATGGAATTAATAACAGTAGGGATGTAAAGTACAAAATGGTCAAAAGCACATGGTGGGTCCTTGGCAATTTTTGAACGACAATAGGGTAAAGTGCTCCACGATCAAAACACAAGGGTCTAAAATGGACTTTGCCCTTGTTTATTTATTTTTTTTAATAAAAAATTTTCATTAGCAAAAAATAACCATGAGAGAGTGAGAAAACAGAGCAAGTCAGAGAGTGAGATATGTGAGGCGGAGAGACCGTCTCTCTCGGTGTGTGAGCGAGGGAGACGGGTGAGTGGGTGAGTGAGGAGAGTGTGAGCTCCTCCTCTATTGTAATCTTTCTGTAATATTTCCATTGTTATAGTGATAACCGGCTACTCTCCCGTGGACGTAGGCATTGAGGCCGAACCACGTTAAATACAGATACATTAACAAAGCTCTAATAAATTGATTTCAATGGTGAACAGTGGAAAAGCCGTGTAAATAGATGGGTGGGGGCGGGTAAATTCTTCTTCCGAGAAGGTCTTTTTTGCCCCAGGTGCCATTTTCAACATTGAAGCTCTCTGAGCTTAAGCAAATCTTCCATGCGGCCATGCCAGTGACCACCCGAGCACATAGACCATACTCTCATAGGCATTTAGTGAGTGTGAGAGGGTAACTAGGGTCAGACAAAGCAGTGTGTAGGCTTGGCAAAGGACTTGATATATTTCACCATCTCAATCTTGGGTTGCAACACTTGGTGTGGCAGTGGTGGGTGTATTAGGGTTAGGGTTTTTAAATGGGAAGAAGATGAAGAAAGGATAAATTTGTCTTTTCACCACGAAATTTGACTTTTAACTTGATTTTTTTTGCATACCAACCAAGTCTTAAAATCAGTGCGTGTTACACAAACTCTGTCAATTTTGATGGAATTAATAACAGTAGGGATGTAAAGTACAAAATGGTCAAAAGCACATGGTGGGTCCTTGGCAATTTTTGAACGACAATAGGGTAAAGTGCTCCACGATCAAAACACAAGGGTCTAAAATGGACTTTGCCCTTGTTTATTTATTTTTTTTAATAAAAAATTTTCATTAGCAAAAAATAACCACCAAGAAGGATGCAAACCCTGTACATTTAAAAAGCCGCATCCTATGTACTATACATCCAGTGGCATGTACAAGTCACCTATAAACTGCACAAAAGAATCAATAGAAAAATGACACTCCTCTCTATCTCTCCAGAAAAAAAGAAAAAAAAAAAATTCACAGAAATGAGCATAGATCCTTTCAACTACTAATTAGATCTCCATTGCCTTTTATTCACATAATCCACATAACACACAGCGCACCGTCTGCCAAGCCTTCCTATATTTAACTTTCTAGGATGGCAAGAACTCAATACAACAAAGAGATCTCCCACTAAATATGGCATCACCCACATGTCAACCCGAAAATCACGCATATCAAATTCCACAGCCCACTGGCCACCAGACAATAAAAAAGATGATTCACAAATTCCCAGGTCTTCTTACACTTGCAACACCCGTCAATAATCACCTCGGGTCTCTTCCTAAGGTTGTCAATGGTGAAAATAACCTCCATGGCAGTTGTCCATGTAAAGAAAGCATCCCTAGGAGCCTTATTCCTCCAAATGTCCTTCCAAGCAGCAAAATTTGTCCCCCACCACAAAGGCCCTGGTAGACAAAACTAATCAAAAAGACTCCTCACCCCGAACACCTCCAACCCAAAAAATCCTGAACTATGCTGAATTCCAAAATCATAGAGCACACTAAAAAGGGCCTCCATGGATTGAAAAGTCCCCAATCCTCTAAAGCCCTCCAAAACCAAAGATTCAACAAACGTCCTACACTAGCTTTTTTATAGAAATGATAAGGAACATGACTTGAAATGGAAGACACAAGAATTTCCTAACTAATTGTTGTCGTGTTATCGTATGTGTAGAAGGAGGACAGCGTTATCATCTTCTACTAGTTTTCTACCTGTGACATGCACTTGTATGGTTGTGTTTGAATTTTTATTTTATATAAATATGATAAAAATAACTACACACGGTATTTATGAATGAGAAATTTTGAAAGTATGGTACATCATAAGGTAAAAGCATAAAAGTAAAATAAATAAATAGATAACTAAATTATCAAAAATGCCAAAGAATAAAAACTTATAAAATAAATTAAATAGAATTTATATTCTCAACTGAAATGGAAAAATAAAAAATTTGGATGAAAAACAGTACAAAACGTAGACAAATAGTTGAAGATAATCAGTATTCTATTAATATATCAAAACATTTTCTGCAGATCATTTTTAAATAAGATGTCAACCATAATTAAATCAAATTTGAAAACATTGTATTAGTAGGTGATCAAATTAAATGTTTTTCAAAATAATCATAGTATTGTATTTTGTAAATATATATATTGTGTGTTTAGAGAGTTTAACCTAACTCTAGTGATTGTGATAGATTTTTTAGTTTAAACTCAATTTAATATAAATTTGACATTTTTTCATGTTGGCAATTATTGTAATGCCCTATTATACTTTATCCCATACAACAATTTATGTATTTAAGTTAGCAACTTCTAGGGAACTTTTAAAAAACATACAAAAATATATATATTTAGAATGACCAAAAAAAATTATAAATAAGTGCATGCTTAGATTTTATATATGTAAAGTTTTTATGGCATAAAGGAAATCTTCTAAAAATAAGAGTAATTGAAATTAAAATTTCAAATGAAAGTTTCACACTTTTTTCCTCGTTTTTAGAAATAGCTTTCTAACACCAAAATATTTTTCCTTGAATAATTTTTTAGAGCATGACAATTTACTTATATATTATATGATTTTCATTGTGATGTAGCTAAGAAATTTTGGTGCCTATAACTCTTGATGTTCAGCATAGAGTTAGTAATGCTAGGTTCAGTTTCTTTGGAAGGTGTTTGTCTGGGTATGTGGTTCCTTTATGTTTGTGGTCAATTTGAGTAAACGGCACATTGGTTTTCTAAGTATGTGTTCCAGTTTTTATGTTGATTTATGACGTTAAGTGTGTCCCCATTTTTTGGTCCAAAGAATCATTTCCTCACTCCAATTCATTTGTATGGTTTTTGGTGCTTTATAGTGTCATGTAGATGAATGAGGATGTCATGGTAAGATTTGCATGCCTAGTATGGATATGCATAGCATCCCAGGTTTAGTATGCCCTCTAGAGCCTTGCTTTACCAATCAAAATGTCAAAGACAATGAATATCTTGGCAATCATGCCTCAAATCAATGTGTGCTTCATAGATCATTGAGAAACACCAGCGTCCATCATCAAGTAATGAGTCTAATGACTTGAAAGCAATCTTTTTCCCTCTCAAGCACAAATAATATGTTTTTGTGCTATTGTCTATTAAGAAGCATATAGACACTTCTACGAAGATGTGTGTCCCTGTTGTGTCTGTATCCGACACGTGTCCGAGACCAACACTCATCGGACACTTCACAACATGTGTTGAACACACGTCCAAATGTGTCAATATTTTTTTAATTTTTTAGACATAAACACACTTCGTACACTTGGGGGACACAAATGTCCATCACTTAAACACACATGAAACATATTATAAATTTGAACAAAATAACTTATAGGATACAATGATAAAAGAAAACCAATAAAGATTCATATATATGACATATAATAAATATATAAAACCATATATTTTGTGTCTTGCATTTTTTGAAAAATTAACGTGTCATTTGTCTACGTCCATGCTTCTTCAATTGTCTAAATTCTAAATATAGCTAGAGCACAACCTTTGGAATTTGTATAATCCATGAACCCATAATTCTGTTACGAAGCTTAACAAATTAGGTAACGGAAAACAAAAAATACAATTTTTTTTAATTAGACGTGTTGGATTGGAACTGATTTTTATCTATGCAATATGTATAGTTGTGTGGGTATATAAACAAGACAAATGAGAGCTCCAATACCCACAAAGAAACATATTCAAACAAAATTTCTAAGAAAATCAGAGCTGGGTGCTAAATGGGAAAGAGGGAGAAGGAAGTGGTGCTAGTGGTGTGAAGTAAATATGCAAAAGAGAACATCACGAACATTTGACAAACAAGAAAATATTCACTTGAGAAGTTAGTAATCAGTCCCCATCATATTCAATAGGCAAACAAGTAAATATGAAAATGAGTAACTTGTCATGATATAAATTCCCAAGAATAATTTTTCAAGTGGGAAGTTAGTAATAAATCCATCATATTTCATAGGAAAACAAGTAAATAGGCAAATGAGTACATCACAAACATTTGATGACGACTATACCACAATTAAGTATTGGCATACCTGAACAATGAGACAAAGCAGCTCAGCAAGTCTCCTCAAGGTAATCCTTGAGTAATACTTTGAGACAACAAGGATGTTCTGCAAGAAACGATGTCTTGTAAATGAACCATTGCAGCATCTAATTGAAATATATAATTGAACATGAGTGAAAGATTACATGTTCTATTACTCTCTGTCTCAAATCTTCAGCTGCTTTGTCACCTAAAGAACCACCAAGCATGTTCTTTTCATTCTCAAATTCATCCTTGAATGCATTCCACAAAGCCGTCCACTGAATCACCTCCATTGTAACCAGCTGTTTCAAAAGCAACCTATGACAGAACAGAAGGGCAAGCATCAAATAGTGTTAACAGAACAAAACTATGCTCACTTTTTGTTTTTGTTTTTGTTTTTTTGGTTTTTTGGGGTCATTTACTATTGGTTTCAGATTGGTTAGGACACACCTAAAATGAGGAATTTCTGAAAGATCTTTATACTCCAATGTGGAATTAAGAAGGCTTGACTGCATAGGATCATGCGGTGACAAAACTAAATACCAGCATATTTTCCGCAGGACCTGCATCAAATAATTGTTAGACAAGCTGAAAAACAGTGGAGAAAGCATATTTTTCTATTTTTTCCCCCTCCTTTACACAAAGAAAAAAAAAAAAAAAAAAAAAAAAAAAAAAAAAAAAAAAAACATAAGTTTAGTTTTGATACTGGTATCCACTGAGCAGGGTCTTCTTTGACAGAGGGAATCTCATATATTGCCTTGTAACAACGACATATTTCAAGGTAATCATTGTTGTGTGAGTAGTACCTACAGATATTGAAAGGCAACAAATTAAATTGACAAGTAACTGGAAAAAAGCAAAGAAGTATAAAGCTGTTCATATTCAAAGCTTTCATCTAAAACTCCTTTAACATGTCTATGTTGAGATGGTTGTCATAAATCATTTCTAGGCCAGTTCAAAAAACTACAAAGCGACCACCTCCCCTCCCCCCCCTTCCCTTCTTCTCAGCACGAGTTGGAAAATCAAAATTTTCAATTTAAGATATTTGACCAAACTTTCACCCATTGCAGAATTTTAACCAAATTTCCACAAAATTAAGTAAAACTTTCACCAAACCAAACCACACCACACCAAACTAAATTTTATGTCCAAATCGATAAGATCTATGAAGTATCGACACTCCAAAAGAAATACCGTATCACATGCAGACACAGCAGGCCCTTATTTAATTAATTTATTTTCAGGGTACACACCGGGAATACACTCGGCACATGCTAACTTGTCTTTTTCTCCCATTTTCTTTAGTGCCTATGATGAATGTTGGATGTTGAATGTTTAATATTTCTTTTCTTACATTTAAATACTTAATAGATCATCCATAAAAAAAATATATAAATTGTAAGTGTTAATTTAAAAGTGTTTTTTTTTTTAAATATAAAATTAGAGTTAGTTTTTGTTAATATTGATTGTTTGTGAATGTAATATTAATCTAGATAGCAAATAAAAATATATAAAAACATATTTCATTAGCGTATTATGCTGTGTCCGTGTCCCTATTTTTTTGAAAACACCATGTCCTGTGTCTGCATCTATATCCATACCCATGCTTCTTAGGGTGAGATCAGCTACATGAATCCTTTTCTCTCTATTCCGGCCTATCAAGGGCTATTTTCTCAGTTAAATTAGATAAAGAGAGATTTGGCCAGAGATCCCATTTTAGGGGCAATGTCATGGTCACAATTTTTTGTTGTGTTAATACATGACTGGGAAAAGACAGAAGGCATCTAGAAAACAAATTATGTCAAAATTTCAAAATAAACACAAAATTTCCAGTACTTTCCTCCAAAATGTCTGCATATTCCAACTTTCACTTTCCACTCTCTCTGATGAGGACAGGAAAGGATCATATGAGAACAAAATCAAGCATTTTTTGGGAATTTAGATTTTTGAAATTTTATCAATAGTAGAATATTAAATAGGATCTAAGTATTGGAATGTTTTATTTTTGGTGACTTTAAATTAAAGGTTTCTTGGATGTCTATAAATGGGCCATTATGTAGTAGTGTCATGTAGTTTCGAATATTGAATTGAGATACTGAGTATTGAGATTTTAGGGTTTATTTTCTTCTATTTTGGATGTGATTTTTTTTCTCACTTACATTATTTTTCTCTTTGTTGGCCATCTTACATCATTCCTGCTCTATAATTTCTTTAAGCTTTCTCAATATCTATCCAGTCTCCAAATCATATTCGCATCTATGCATTCCTTAGGCAAACACAAACAACACTTCTAGGTATGAGATTTTTGTATTTAAAAAAGATGATTCTTATTGACTACATACACTAGATGGAACAAAAGGTAATGTGATCTATGACATAAAGTTATGGGGGTGAAAATGTAGTGTACCATGCGAAAGAGAGAGAGACTTCTAGTTCATGTGACTTCACAGAAATAATGGAACAATAAAACAGCAGGGCAAAAAGTAGGGCACTCCCATACCGTATCATTAATTCATAGTAGATTTGCCTCAACTCCAACAATGATGGAATATCAGCTGGAGCCTCTTCCACAACATTATCACCTTCTTTAGGTTTTTTCTTTTCTTTTGAAGTATTTGCATCAAAAACTCTTGCACTAATTTTTCTAGAGAGGATTTGTGCACGCACATAATCCTGGCGGTCTAAACATAAACGAACCTGCAAAATTTAAATTTCATTGATCCACCATTATATTCCCACCAAAACCCGGCCATTAGACAAGGTTACAAAATATTTAAGGGGGAAAACAAAAAAAAACAAAAAGGAAAAGGAAGGAGCCCCATACTTGTTCAAGAATGAAAGCTATTTTTTCAGTTTTTGCCATTGCACCAAATGTTTCCACCTGTATATCAATGCCATCAAAAAGTGCCAATAATGGATAAAAACAGCACCTCAACAGGAATTTATTCAGGTACATCAGAGCAGAAATAAATCTAAGAATAAAAAACTCATCCCTCATCCCTCACTTACAGCAATTTCTTGCATTAAATCAGCAGCCTCAACTATCTGCCCTTGTTCTTCCTTAAGCTTTGCAAGTTTTTTGATCAATCGCGCTCTCTCTATCTCAACATATATCTACAACATAACAGGGCCAATTGAGAAACAGAAAACATGAAATATAAACTTCACAATGAGGACAATACAATACAAAATATCTTCAAATTCAGGAAAGCATGTTCACCTTTCCTGCAGATACACAGTTAAGTGTCTTAATAAGCTCTATCTTAGTTTCAAGATCAGGTGTCTCATCAATATATTGCATCGCTTGCTGGACCATTGCAGTTACAGCCTGTGTGAAAACAACGAGGCAAGTTTATGTTATAGAGGTTAACACCAAAACAATGTCCGCACTACTTTTTTATCATGAACAAAACGAAGGCAAATTACACCATTATTAACAGGATATACTTAGTTATTGAAGCAACCAAAGTTGTATAAAAAAGAATTAAAGCATGGAAAAGCTGGCTCCAAGATATTTCTTATCCCAAAAAGGAGAAAAATTAAAATGCCAAATTGAAAGACCAGGAAAGACCAAGGATTAACATTTTCAAACTAAAATAAATTTCACACAATTCCAAATTGAAACCATAGTGTGATTGTTCATGAGATAGATACACCTCATACGTATGTTCATTCATGATACACATAATTATGCAGTTACACATACAACAAGCGCTCGTGCTTGTGTCTGTCAGACACACTTCTCAGTGCATATAATTGAACAAAAATACAAACACAGGGTCCAAATATGGTACAAAACTAGTGGTATTCGGGTACCGTACATTCAAAAAATGTTAAGAATGATCACATTGTATGATAACTGGTAAGTAGGGTCGTTTCTGATGGTAAGTAGATCCTATATTTTTATCACAATGTGTGGTAACTTGGTAAGTTAATTCAGTTCTGGTGGTAAGTACGACCAAATTCAGTGGAAAGTAGAATCATGAAAACCACTTTGTTTTCTTTCAAAAAAAAAAAAACCACCTTATTTTTGGTATCCAACTTTACTAATTACCAAACAATTTCTGAATTTTTTCTTTATCCAAATTTAATGGTTAGAGTGGTTTTTAGGTATGTTACCCAAAAGCCACATTTTTTGTACTGTAGAAAAATCCTATGAACACAAGCTTGCATACATAATAGTACACATACACGAGTATGCCGCCCAATAAACATAGGGATGATTACATTTCAATGGGATTTGAAGAAATAAATTACATTTTTAGTAGAAAATCTATTTTAATTGCAATAGATGTGGGAAGAAGTAAAATAATTACACAGTGATGACATGAAATCTACCATTTGAATGGAACAAACTAACATCTTCTTCCTTCCTTTTCCAACAGCTAATGCTAACCACCCGTCCTCAGCCACCATTGCCGTGCCCTCCCCTACAAACCCCCATCCCTCCCCCACCCTTCACTGCCGCAATCCCTACCACCACCACCTGTCACTCTGTTAAAACCTACCATCACCTACTCCACCTACTACACCTACCACCACCTACTACCACCTACTACACACCTACCACTACCACCTACTACCACCTACTCCACTACATCTCCTTACTCCACCTACTACACTTACCACCACCTACTACCACCTACTACACACCTACCACTACCACCTACTACCACCTACTCCACTACATCTCCTATATAAGGAGCCCCTCACCATTTGTAATTAACAGTATACATCAATCAATAATACATCAATTTTAACATGGTATCAGAGTAAGGTTAAGAATTTAGTATTTTTTCGCGTCACCGGCGGGCAGCAGCCTCGCCTTGGCCGCCCGCCGGACCTCAACCTAGTCCGCTAGAATTTTGCTACACATACCTTCACTCTGCTTCACCACCTTTGCCTCGCTTCTAAAATAAAAGACGGCCACCGCCCACTGCAGCAACTCAAACCATTGCTAGCTCGAATTGAGCCAACACTACTCGCCATTGGTGTTTCATGATGCATTTTTTTCCAAAGCTCCAAACACACAGATATCGGTCTTCGTAGTATTTTCCGGTACTCCGTCTCACAATCTTATCTGCCGATCTACCCATTCCACGCGAGCACCAAACCTGGATCTATCACAATTTTTAGTTGCCCCTGGCTAGCGACGACCACGCCGCCCAATCAACGCGGCGTTGGTCTGCCCAGATCATTTCTCACCCATTGTTCGTGCGGGCGATACGTGCTGCCAACCTAGCTTAGCTGTCCTGATTTCCCAGTCAAAGCTCTTGTCCTCATACAGCTCTCATCAGTGCTTCTACTGAGCACTATGTATGGTGATGTGGTTGATTTGGTGAGCTGGGCACAGCCACCACACCACCAAAAGTGAGACTGGTACTTCTCTGGCTCATCTTCCATCAGAGTCGCCATGTATGCAGAAACATGGCCTCCATAGATGTATTTGCGGTGAACCTCAGCATCAAGTTTCTTACTGTCTTTACTGAAACCAGCAAACCTCTTGTCACTGTGAGGAATATCAAGCCCACCATCTAAGGCTCCCTTGAGAGCACCAAAAACACGATTTCCAGTGGTCGTTCGTAGAAGGCCAACATCTAGGAGAGCACGGAAAGGCCTTCTGCTCTCTGCTGGTTCAACAGAGTAATCCTCTCCGGTTGCCTCAACATTTCCCTGATACTCATGTAACCATCTCTCTCTCTCTATATTTCTGCTTTTTGGTGAGACCAAACCCACGGTATCTCTCTCTCAAACAAAAAAGTCCAATTTACACACGCTGTTCTCTCTCTCTTTTTTTCACTTTCCAACCCATGTGCATTTTTTTTTTATTCTACTTTTTGCCAGGTTAATGGATTGAAACTACCAACCCATGTGCACCTTTTTTTCTCTCTTTCATTCTACTTTTTGACCCATCATTCTACTTCTAAATTATCCTTTTTTTGACCCATCATTCCTACTTCTAAATTATCTTTTTTTGTAACCACCGCCCACTCCATGATACCCATTTTTATTATTATTATTATTATTTATTTTTATTTCAAAAAAAAAAAAATCATACGCACTCACAAACTATTGCGTAGCACGTGGGTACTACACCTCCATAGATACACAGACCACCATTGTATTTTGAAAACCATGGGCTCCTGCCAAACCAACATCTTTCCATTACAACAAAATAAAAAAATAAAAAATAAAATTTTTTTTTCAAATTTGCACACCAAACCATATTTTATTCATCTCAGGGATCAACCCCGATCACAATTTTACAAAAAAAAAAAAAACAAAACAAAAACAAACAACACATCCACAGGCGGGATTTTTTCTTATCTACTCTGCCGCCGGTCTCTTCTTCTTGCCTCCGTCCTGCGCGGCCCTTGACGGTGTTGCCTCCGTGTCTAGACCACCAAGCAAGTTGCCTCCTCCCTGCTCCTCCACTACAGCATACGGTGGACCTCCAAATCGGAACATCACGGTGGCCTTCCCGCTTCAGCTCCTTTTTCCGCCTTTAGCACACTTATCTCTGCTCGCGCATCCTTATACATGCGTTGGAACAGAGCCAGCTGGGCGTTTAACGCTGCACCTCATTTTTCCTACTCTGCAGCCGGTGCGACAGGTTGTGTACTGCCGTCATGGTCTCCACACATGACTTCAAAGTATACTGATTGGCCTCAATATCAGTTTGCACCGCCATTTTTTGCTCCACCGACCGCATCGGAAAGTTCAACGGACCAAAACCAGAGGCGCTTGGTTGAGGTTCACTGGCCACCGCACCAGTTATCTCTCTTGTTGACTCGTTGAGGTCGGGAAAGAGAGTGAGCAGACCACGGGACGAAGAGGCCATATTCTGGGTAGCTGAACGGGAGACGAGGCCATGTTATGGGTTGCTGAGTGTTTCAGAGAAGGGTTGGTTACAGAGTGTTTACAGAGTGTTTCAAGATTTGCAAGCTCTTAGCGACAACTCTCAGAGAACGAAGAGGTTTCAACTGGTTTGTTATGCTTCCAGCCTCAGCCTCCGCTTCGGTTTATAAAGACCATGATGAAGAGGCAGACACGCGCATCATGCGCCTTTCGGTGCTCGCCGACAACTTGGGCGCGCCTTTTGATGGCACGTCTTTGATGGCACGCCTTTTGAAAATTGGGCACACTTTTTGAGGGTGCGACTTTCAAGGGTCTGACAAGGCTCTGTAAACTGTCCCGACATTAATTCCGGTTAGCTCCTTCATGGGTCCGACAAGACTCAGTAAACTATCCCGACATTGATTCCGGTTAGCTCCTTCATGGGTCCGACAGACTCTGTAAACTGTTTCCGACATTGATTCCGGTTAGTCCTTCATGGGTCCGACAAGACTCAGTAAACTGTCCCGACATTGATTCCGGTATAGCTCCTTCATGGGTTCCCACAAGCTCTTTGTAAACTGTCCGACATTGATTCCGGTTAGTTTCTTCAAGGGTCCAGCAAGACTCCGTAAACTGTCACAACAACTGTCACAACATTGTCTGCTACAACGGTCCGACATGACCCCATAAACTGTCTTCTACATCGGTCTGACACGAGCCAGTGTCTTCTACATCGGTCTGCCATAACCATACAGTCTTCTACAACGGTCTGACACGACCATACAGTGTCTCCTATCCATTTTTTATTTTTCAGATTATTTTCTTGTTTTGTTACTCTCTCCAAACTCAAGTTGGTTAGTTCCTATCCCCCTTGAGTTTGCGGGGGGCTGTTAAAACCTACCATCACCTACTCCACCTACTACACCTACCACCACCTACTACCACCTACTACACACCTACCACTACCACCTACTCCACTACATCTCCTTACTCCACCTACTACACCTACCACCACCTACTACCACCTACTACACACTTACAACTACCACCTACTACCACCTACTCCACTACATCTCCTATATAAGGAGCCCCTCACCATTTGTAATTAACAGTATACATCAATCAATAATACATCAATTTTAACACACTCCTTCACCACTCCCAACCTTTCTCCTCCCCAACCAACAACCCCTTCCCCCATTCCCTAGCCACGCCTAACCGTCCTAAACCCTCCTTCTCACAACCCCTGACCCCTGTTGTTGAACGGTGCATGGGTGCAAGTGTTAACCAGGCGCGGTGCAAGTGACAAGTGTGAGCCAGTGTTATTAAAGGCAATAAGCACACTAAAGCGCCAAGGTTTCCTGGGGTCTAGGTGCAAGGCGAGGCGCAAGCTTCATCAAAGCAAGGCTCATGTTACCAAACCAAGCCAAACCAAACCAAGCCTTAAGTCCCATCAAATGGGGTTGCCTACATGAATCCTTCTTCTCCATGCGGCTCTATCAAAGGATATTTCGTTAGTCAAATTAGGTAGATTCATATCTCTATTTACAACGCTAGCCAACGTTAATCTAAGCCTACCCAATCCCCTAATACTTTCATCTACCGTCACTGCATCGCATCTCTTCACTACCGTCTCTATTGGTCTCCGTTGAATATGACCAAACCATTTCAATCGATTCTCTCTCAGCTTAGCTCCTATCAGTGTTACTCCTACCCATTCCCGAATATACTCATTCCTAATTTTGTCTTGTCTAGTCTTGCCACACATCCATCTTAGCATCCTTATCTCAGTAACACTCATCTTATCTACATGTTATTTCTTGGTTGCCCAACACTCCATCTCATACAACATCTCTGATCTAATAGTCGTTCTATAGAACTTACCTTTTAGTCTAGTGGATATTCGTTTATCGCATAGTACCCCAGACGCACTTCTCCAATTAAGCTATCCCACCTTAATCTTATGGGCCACATCCGCATCAATCTCCCCCGTCGTTGTGATAATCGACCCTAAATAACGAGACTTATGTTGACGATAAAAAATAGAAAATTTAATATAAGCAAATAATTCAAGGTCCAACACAAGTAAATTTAAATATTAAATATTTTAAAACATAAATACTAACAAATACCAATATTTTACCATAGACAAATAATTCAAGGTTCACATAAAACACAAACATCTAACTTACAAATCATAAACATTTGAAAATCACGAAGAAATCCACATGTCAAACCAAATAAGCATAAAAAAAGAGAAAAAGATTGAGGAGATGAAGAAGAAGAAGATCAACAATTGTTAGTCTAGTAGAAAAGAAAGCTCTATCCAATCAATGTCTTTGTATAATTACGGCTCAAAAAAGTGTTAAGTTGCAATGTATGTTTAGGAATTTAATCCCCTATAACTGCATGTAAACAAAAAAATAATGAAATTAAGTACAATCAAGGGTTGTATTTGTGATAAACAAACATTTTAAAAGCGAACAAGACATGCGCCTTGAGCCTAAGCCTAAAGCGCAGCCTTCATGCAGCTTTATGGGGCCTATCGCCTAGCCTGAGATGTTCCGGTGCGCACTAACTGCACCTTGGGCCTAGGCGCCCCTTTAATAACACTAAGTGTGACAACCCATACAATTTGCATTTGCACATATTGCACTTGCATGAAGTAGAAGTGCCATTTGCATCAAACATGTTTCGCATCAACGGCATAAGATGTGTGGGGTCTGGTGGGTTTTTTTGGGAGCTACATTGGCTAAGGTTTGGGGGCGGGGCCTGTTTGGGAGAGAAGACAAGGGGCAAGAATGGCAGAGGAGGGGAGGGGGGTTGGTGAGGTTGGCATGGACATACCGATCGCCAAATAGAGTTACAAAGTGAAAAGGAGGAGATGTGAAGGGTAGTTTGGTCAATTCATAAGGTAGATTTTACCCCTTTGTTATCCTTCTTGCCACATCTATCTATTGCAATTAAAATAATAGATTCGCACTAAAATGTAATTGACTCCCTAAATCCCACTGACATGTAATTACCCAAACACATATGCGTGGATGCCAGTGATTCATCCTAGTGCACACGTGTAGGTGGTATCCAATCTTAGTTTTTTTACACAATTAAGATACAATTTACTCCCAACACAAAAAATAATGAGTACACATTTTTTATAGCAAGTATCTTCAGCACAACTATATTACTTCTTACAATTTATTTTAGTACACAAATTCAGTTTGTTATATCTCCAATACACCAACAACAGCCCCAGATAACTTTTCTTTATTTCCTTTTTGTGGTAACTGACAACTCATTACACCAAAATATACAAATATTATGTATTTTCACTAGATTAGTGCAGAACAAATGCAACAATAAAATATATATATATATATATATATTTAAATCTCTTCTTGAAAAGATGGTGATATAAACTAAAGTTATGATCTCTCTCCATACCTGCTTCAACTGACCACGGCGCTTCGATAACAAGGTAATTTGGTCATTGAGGGTCTTCCATGCACGAGCTTCGAAGCAAAGCTGCAAAATATCGGTGACGGCCTTCTTGGTGCCGGCAACATCGCCTGCTAGTCTCATCTGCTTCTCCACATTCAAAAGCGACTCTATCTTCGCATCCAAATCGCCTCCAACTTCCTGAACCGCAAATCAATTGCAAAGAATAAAAAAAGGAGCTTGAGCATCCGGAAAGCATAATCGAAGAACAAAGCTTGAAATCTGGAAACAAGAAAAAACAAAAATTGAAGAGATTGAATTGAAATTACCATCTTGAATTCGAATGCGTGATAGGAATTGAGAAGTCAATGAACTAGCTTTCAAAGAGGGAAACAGCGAGTTTTGAATCTGAACCCCAAGAGAGACACAGTGCGGAGTTTTAAATGGTGTCCATGGCTTGTCGTAGGCGACAAGTATACTCTATGCTAGTAAGCCAGTCTAATTTGTTATTCCACACAGACTGGGGTGTGAAACAAAAGACAAAACTTTGGCAAATTACACTGGGGTGTTTGGCAGATGCTGTTTTTTAGTTTTTTTTTATGATAAAATTTATAAATAAAATAAAATAGGTTAAAATAGTTAATATGATAAAATATTATATCAAATTCTTAATTATTTTACTTTTTCTTTTACAAATATCACATTTAACTACAAAAAAATTAAGGGAGCTTCTATTTCCACACACCACTTCCTCTCATTCCACACACTTAATAATATTTTTTTTATTACATTTTTTTCCTAAAATAAAATTACCAAAATACGCCATTCTTCTTCAATCAAAACCCTAACATTAATTTTCCCTCTCGACTCAAACCCTAACCCTAAAATTACTACCACTCTTCATCGCCGCCGTTGCCGTTGCCGTTGCCATTGCCTTTGTCGCTGCCGCCATCTCTCCCCTTATCTGTTGTTTCTTGTCGTCTCTTCTTCCACTATCACGACCCATTTCACCTGCAAATCTAAGAACACGATCGGCGTAACCCCCATTTTCCTTCGCTTCACCCTTCTGTCGTCGCTGTTATCGCCTCTACCCCTTTGCGACTATCGTCGCTGCTGCAACCGCCCATTACCAGCCTTCTCTACCTCATAATTTTCTTCTTCTTCTTCTCTGTCGCATTCCTCTTCCTTCTTCTTCTTCTTCTCTGTCGTGCGATCGTACAATCTCCAATTTTGGGCACGAGTGCCTCTCTTTCTGTCTCTCTCTCCTTCGGTGACCACCCTCCCTTGCTGCTACAACCCCTCACCGACGGAAAGAGTTTCCAGAGATGATGGTAGCGATAAAAAGAGGCTTTGGTGAAGATGGGTGGCTAGTTTAGGGTTAGAGTTTGGAAAATGAAAAAAGTAAGGGTATTTTTGGTATAATAGGATGTGTACTGAATGAAAAATGATAATTCAAATTTATTAGGTGTGTGTGTTAAGAAAAGATGTAGAAAGATAGGAAGTGATGTGTGGAAATAGAAGCTCCCAAAAATCCAACTTATTTTTTAAACACAAAGGGCAAACTAAAGGGCAAACTTCACTTTGCCCCCCTTTAGTTTGGGTCGGGTGTGGTTTACCCCCCTAACATTCAGAAATCACCACATAACCCTCATGTGGTTTATGGGCCAAAGCGTACCGTCAGCTTTTTCATCTAAATTAATGAAATGTAAGGCTCATGCGCCTAGAAGAGAGTAAGTTGATTTTTAAGACTAAATTACCCCTCATTCACCTTCAAATTTACAAAATATACCATTCTTCTTCCTTCTTTCTTTATTGTTTCTCTTTTTATGGTGGGTTGAAGATGAGGTTTGGTGCTAGAACTGAGAATAAAACATTACCTTTTTGGTCCTGAAACACAGGGTTCTACATATACTAGGTCCAACTCGAAATATGATGAGAATACTCTTTTTTGTGGAGGCTTTGAAATAATCCCATTAGCCTCAGATGTAAGAATGCCAAGAAGAAATTCATACATGTAGGAAAATAACAAAAAAAGGAAGAAATTTTGTTTTCTACATCATTATTTTAGCAATAGCAGTCAGAAATTTATATGAGAAATCCATCAACCAAATATAGCACACAACAAAAATAAAGAAACAAAAAGAAAAAGAAAAGACAAACGCACAGTCTCATCACTCCTTCTAGTTAATTTAAGGTACTGTAATGTGACATGATCTATAGGGAAGAACTCTCATCTCCAATTTAAGCTTGTAATCTCTATAACAATGCCACCACAGCGATGGTGTCCCTACCTCTCACCTCCTCTGTCAATCTGAGTTTTCGATCTCTACCCACGTGTAGAACTTGGTCTTCAAATTCGTTGTCGTCATCATCATCATCACCAACTCTCAATCTCAAATCCAACACTCAAAATCAAAGAAACCAGTCAAAATGACACTCACTAATCACAAACCAATATATTGGAACAAGCTTCACATTTATTTGGGTCAAATTCTGGTCAGATTCATAATATATATATATATATATATATATATATATTTGGGTCAAATTCAATCTGATAATATAAATATGTATATATAATGTAATATGTGAAAAGTTGCTTCTTAGAAGTGGCTGCAGGTGCACATTATTTATAAGACCAAGTTGAGCACGGTAAAAGATAAAATACAGAGTAAAAGATAAAGTGCACATTATTTTTTGGATCTGAACCCAGAAATGGAGAGAGTGAGAGAGAGAGAAGAAGAAGAAGAAGAAGATGAAGATGGAGAGAGAAAGAATTAGGTTTCCCCTGAATTAATAGATATATATATATATATATGAGGATATAATTATCAATTTACAACTTCTGTTAACAGAAATTAGTGTGTGTTTTAATCCATTAATCATAGGGGATTATGTGGTGATATTCGAATGTTATGGGGTAAATTGCACCTGGTCCAAACCATAGGGGGGTAAAGTGAAGTTTTTCCAAAACTAAAATAACCTACGAAAATAGCAACTTCTTAACCATCCACACTAGCACCTTTTTGCTTGGTTTGGGGACTTCTTAATTTTTTTGGTTATTTTAGTCTGGTTTAAAAAGTTTTGTTTGGATTGAATTTTTTAGTTTTTTTTTACTTTTATAAAAGAAAAAATAAAATGATTATAGCTTAGACGTGACATTTTGTCTTATTAATTTTTTAGTTTATTTTTTATTTTTGTGATTATTTTAACCTTTTAACCTTCCAATCCAACATACCAAACGAGGGCTCTATTGAGTTGGGATTTGTTTGGATAAAAAATATTTTTATAATATATATATATATGTTTGAGAGTGGTGGTGGTGGAATGAAAGTAGAGGTAGAGGTAGTGGCATGGTAGTGGGGCAGTAATGGTGCTAGTGGCAATAGCAGTGATAGTGGCTGTGTTAATCGTGGTGTGGTGGTGGATGTGAGAGTGGCAAGTTGTGACATTAGTAAAATTTTTAGTTCGGAAAAATGCTTTTCACCTTTTAAAAGTTGAAAATGTTTTATGTCCATATAAGTTTGTTTTTTTGTTGATTATAAAAAATATTTTTCATTAACTTTCGTTTTTTATTATATCAAATACCAGGAAATATGGAAATCATTTTCTAGAAATTATATATTTTCCGTTGACTTTCATTTTTTATTATACCAAACACCAAAAAATATGAAAATCATTTTCCCGAAAATTATTTTTTGCCTAAATAAACATAGTGGAGTACGAAATTAATCTATACTCCTGTTAATATATTTAAAAAATTAAATAGATCAAACATAAGTAATTATACGATCAAATCACATACTATATATTTGTAAGAGGAGCTAATTTAAGCCCACTAAATTATTTAGGCCCAATAGCCCAAGATTAGTAGGCCCGAATTTATCGCAAGTCCAAGAATGGTGGGCTTGGATTTATCGCCGTCAAACGGGCTCATTAATCTAATAACATAACAATTATTATTGGCTCAATTTAATTTTTTTGATAGATAATTTTATTAGTTAGTTGTACAAGATGAACAATTTAAATTACCCAAATAAGTCCAAATTAGTTTGATAATGTGTTAACTTTACTGTAAAGTTTAGATATTCAACCTTAACAAATCGTTACCCCCCTTCTATTAGAAATGTGCAAAATATCAATTAATAGAAGAATCAAACCAACTTGATCTCTTTATTTTAGTTCAGTTCGGTTTTTGAGTACGTCAATTTAATTTCAAATTTTCAAATCATCAATCCAATCAAAAGTTGTGATTCAATGGTTAACAAATTTCCCACCAAGTCAATACATTAACACTTGAGAGGTGATGATATTCTTAACCACATCAAAAGATTTCAAGACAAGACTATCGATTGCCACAGCCTATGGAAGAGTCACATCTTGTCAAATTTGTATTTAAGGTGCAATCAATGATTATAGCTTGGCTAAATCACAACCATGCAATCAATGATTATCCCCATGTTTAATCACAACTATGGAAGAGTCATATCTTGTCTAAATCTGTGTTCAAAATGTAATCAATGATTACAAGATCTTCATGGTTAATCACAACTCCCAAATTTATCTGCATTGATTGAGAACTCCCGAAACCTGAGTACTGCGGGCCTATTTTCCACTTACTGTTAATCATAAGATCCTTATAATTATTTCAAAGTTATAAAAGGGTATCCGTATAATTTATTAAAAAAATTAATAACTAAAGCCTATGAGCCAGTAATGTCTAGCATCACTTTATGGGGTGAATTTGCTAGTTTAAATTATATAAAGGCTTCATTTGGGAAGTTATGGTTTGGATTTTTTTGGCTATTTTAGCCACAAAAAATAAAATAGGTTATTTTAGCCATAACAAACAAAAATCACATCTAACCCATAATCATTACATTCTTCTCTCACAAAAAAACTCAAAAAAGTCAAAAAGTCAAAAAGTCCTTCTCAAACCAAGCTTTTAAGCCCAGATTAAAGTAGCCAAAAAAGTTAAAAAGCCAAAAAACCAACCCGCTTCCCAAACGGAGGCAAAGAGAGTTTTATACCTTCGTGTTATCCCATCTCCCTTTTTCCGCGTTACCCTCCTACTAACATTCAACAAACTAACTCATGCTAATGCATACTGAGTGACAAAATAATAATGATATATAAAGGAAAAAAATATACATAAAATCTTTTATTACTTTAAAATAGAGAATTAATTACATTAATAATATTTAAAATATACATTTTGTTAAATTTGAATTCCCAAATATTTTAATTGTTTGATGCCCAAAATATGCTATTTCTTACACCCGTTTGGCAAGTGATTTTTTTAGTGAAAAAGTCGCTAAAAAAATTAAAAAGCCAACAACCTATATTAAAAAGTCAAAAATTCTCTCTTGTCTTTACTTTTTGCACATCTTTTCGTAAAAAGTGAAAAAGTCATCCCAAACATACTGGGTATGTTTGATTTGAGTTTGGGAGATGAATTTTAGAGATAAAAAGTACGAAAAGTTGTTTGGTTTGATTTTTTTCAAAAGATGTTTTGAAAAATTATTGAGAGAGAGTTTTGAAAAAAGTGATTGATTTGATGTGTATGAGAGATAAATTTGTTTGGAAAACTACTAAACCAAACAAGTTTTGAAAAAATTTGTTTGGTTTGATTACTTTTGAAAACTTATTTGTAGAGAATTTTTCCCAAAATTTTTTGGAAAATACAAACCAAACAAGGCCACTATTTTTTTTAGCTCATAGTTTAGTCAAATAGTCAAAAAATTACTAAATTAACCTGTTCCCAAATTAGGTATTAGTCAGCTATGCAATCATTCAAAATCAATAATAGAATGAAGAATATTTTTAGAATTTTACATGAAATCTTAACAAAACCAAAACAAGGCCTCGTTTGGCAAGAGGCTATTTTAGTCAATTAGCCAAAAAGTTACTAAATTAGTCAAAAAGCCAACAACTCATACCAAAAAGTCAAAGATTCTCTTTTCTCTCTACTTTTTGCACATCTTTTCGTAATTAGCCAAAAAGTCATCACAAACATACAAATTTTTTTTACCTACCTTTTTAGCTAAATAGCCAAAAAGTTACTAAATTAGCCTATTCCCAAACGAGGCCTAAATATACACATGGTCTTAAAGCATTTTAGTTCCTAAAGTATACGTTTTGTTTTATTTTTAGTCTTGAAAATATGCTCTTGTTTGCATTTTTGTCTCCCATCTTCTAATTTTGGTCTCTCTCTGTCTCTCGCGGTAAAAATCTGAAATTACCCCTTCTTTGTTACTAGTTTGAATGGTGCTGACGTTTGGGATTTAAAGTGTAATAGATCATACATTTTTGGGACCAAAATAGAACAATTAATTAGGGGGACTAAGAAGATTATTGGTGAAACTAACCTTAAAATTAAAAGACTCAACAAAATGGATTTTATTTTTAGAAATATTACAGTCAAGTCATTTTTGTCAAAAACTGTGTATGAATATCATTTTCGTTTTACAAAATAATTGTTAACAAATATCCCAAATGTATTGATTTACAAAAGTTAAAATTACGCATTTTTTATGATACAATCTTTTATATATAAAAAAAATAAATAACTGTACGAGAAAGAAATAAACCTTCTCGTATAATCCTGTTGATCAAGTCTGCGCTCCTCCAAACGTTGTCGCTTTACTCCCTGAAAATACAAATATGAACTAGCCGGCGGGTGTATGCCGGAAACCCCTCCGATACCTAAGTCAGCAAAATAGACAAGTAGACAAAAGCTCTGCGTATTCAGGAGTCAAAGTTGTGTTACCTTTCCATAGGTGATATTGGTGAGCTTTTATAGGTTCCGTGTGGCACAATCCAAGTAGGACTCTTACTCCTCCATGTAGAGTCCTCCTAGGATTCATACTCCTGCTTAAACCAAGTGAGATAGTTTTACCATGGCCGGACTACCATACAACCGAAATAACATTGCCATACTAGACTAACTGGAGTGACCGATCTAACTGTTAGTTCGGCTCTTCCTTGTTTTTCTCCTACTTCGGCTTCACATGCCAAGACCGATGTAGCGACTAGCGACCCTAATTTTCTTAAGTCATTTATTTATTATTATGATTATTATATCTTATTTTATTTTTGACTTTATTAATTGTGTAAGTTACATGAGATTTAATGTGGTATTTAATCAATTTAATGTGGTAATTAATTAATTAAATGTGTCATTTAATTATATATTATTAATTTTTAAATATTTATGTTTGTTCTATATAAAAAAAAAGAGAAGTGATATAAATATATAGATATATATTTAATCTTATTTTTATATTTATATATATTGTAATTATGTTATATTATATAATAATCATATTAGATTATAATAGGAAATTAGATTATTATATATATAATAAAATATAAGAATTGAACTAGGTGTATGAGTTTATAAGGAACCCTAAGCAGCCACGGGGAAAAGGGCGAGAGAGAGAGAGAGAGAGAGAGAGAGAGAGATTGATCATCAAAGAAGAAAAAAAAAAGAGTGTTGTGTGTGTGTGGCGTGAAAGTGAAGAAGAAGAAAAAGAGCAAAAAGAAAAAAATAGATTATGGTTTTATTTTGGTGGCTCCATTAGTTTTTTTAAATATTTCTTGGATCTTCAAAAATAATTGTGAGTACAAAACTTACTTTTCTTGATTTATGTTTAATTCGCTGTTTTATTTATTTATTTATTTATTTTTATTTGTTTGATGTTAGTTGATTTTGTTTTATATAAAGATGATAGATTAATTTTAATTATTTTGATGGGTTGTGGATATAAGATTTAGGGTTTATAGATTATAGATTGATTTTAAGTATTTTGACTAGTAGTATATGTAAAGTTTAGGATTCTTAGATAATTGATTGATTTTAATTACTTTGATTAGTTGTGTAGGTAAAGTTTAGGGTTTTTAGATGATTGATTAATTTTAATTATTTTGATTAGTTGTTTATGTAAGGTTTAGGATTTTTAGATGATTGATTAATTTTAATTATGTTGATTAGACGTATATGTAAGGTTTAGGATTTTTAGATGATTAATTGATTTTAATAATTTTAATTAGTTGGGTATGTAAGATTTAGGATTTTTAGATGATTAATTGATTTTAATAATTTTAATTAGTTAGGTATGTAAGGTTTAGGATTTTTAGATGATTGAGTAATTTTAATTATGTTGATTAGACGTATATGTAAGGTTTAGGATTTTTAGATGATTAATAGATTGTAATAATTTTAATTAGTTGGGTATGAAAGGTTTGGGATTTTTTTTTAGACGATTGATTAATTTTAATTATGTTGATTAGACGAGTATATAAGGTTTAGGATTTTTAGATGATTGATTAATTTTAATTATGTTGGTTAGATGTATATGTAAGGTTTAGAATTATTAGATGATTGATTAATTTTAATTATGTTAATTAGATGTATATGTAAGGTCTAAGATTTTAGATAATTAATTGATTGTAATTATTTTAATTAGTTGGATATGTAAGGTTTAAAATTTTTAAATGATTGACTAATTCTTAATTATTTTGATTAGACGTGCATATGTAAGGTTTAGAGTTTTTGGATGATTGATTGATTTTAATTATTTGCATTAGTTGGGTATGCAAGGTTTAAGGTTTTATTTTGGGTGACTTTATTAATTCTTTGAGTGATTCTTTGATCTTCAAAAATAATTGTGAGTACAAAATCCACTTCCCTTGATTTATATTTAATTCTTTGTTTTTATTTATTTATTTGATATTAGTTTGATTTTGTATTCACACAAAGATGATAGATTGATTTTAATTATTTTGACTAGTGGTGTATGCAAAGTTTAGGGTTCTTAGATAATTGATTGATTTAATTACTTTGATTAGTTGTGTAGGTAAACTTTAAAGATTTTTTAGATGATTATTTGATTGTAATAATTTTAATTAGTTAGGTATGTAAGGTTTGGGATTTTTTTAGATGATTGATTAATTTTAATTATGTTGATTAGACGTATATTGATGAACTTGCGCGTACGTATATGCTAACCATTCGGGGAGTGTGAGTCAAACTGGGGACGATATCCCCATGCAAGTTTGGCTTCGGAGCGGTGTTAGGTATACGGGAGGCACATGGGATATATGTGTAGGCCGGAAGGGGAGAGCCGAAGTGGTGGAGTTAAGGAACAAAGAATTTAATTATGAATTTATTAGTATAGCGTGTATGGTATTGTTATGTACATGATAAAAAAATAGTAAACGATCTTGATAAATTATGAAATTTGAGCAGAAGCATGTATACGTGATTTTGGACAACTCTTGTGTTGTACCTTTTTATTAAAAGATCGATTAGAACTTATAATCGCATGACCTTGGTTATTGTCGGTTTGATTCACTTTGGTAATGCAAATTTTATAGGCTGTTTTAACTCATGAAACGAGTTCATCTTTATTGGGTTCGCGTAAACTGAAGTAAAACATTATTCTGCACACTTTTCATGTTTTGAACTTTTTCGGAAAAAAATCATCTTATGGCAGTTTTTGTTCAGCTTCATATTTTTCAATTGAATTCTGTCTAGATTTTTAGATCAAGCTTTTCTCTTAACCTGTTCAGTTTCTGTTAATTTCGTTCACGTTGTCTTTTAGGAAATTTGATTCTGTACAACTTTCGTTCTTTGAGTTTTGATCAGTTCGAATTATTTAAGTATGAAACGGTGTAATTTTATATTTGATTCAACAAGTTACTTATGATTAAATTATGCTAACTTTATTTGTTTTGCAGGATGGTGGGTCTTACTAACTTTTTATGCAGGGCTGACCCACCATATTTCTATTTCTATTTTGTTTATTTTATAATAAATTTATATTTCGTTGTGTACGGACAAGAAACTAAATGCCATCGTGTATCGAGAAACTACCCATTCATCTCGGTGCGGTTGCAACTACTTGTCTTGTCCTGTAATAAGAATTTAACGTTTTTTTTTTTGTTTGTGTCTGGTGGACACGTGGGTGTCAATTCTTGTACTTATACCAGTATACCTGTATACTGACCCGTTTTGTCTCTTGGCAACTCGGGTGCGTTCGCAGCTGAGCTTCCTTTGCAGGATTAGTAGAGGCTTCGGTGGTGACTTGGATTTACGATAGTGTTGGACCTGCCGTTTGGACTTCTTTTGTTTTATTGAGCTTAGGATTGATATTAGTCTATGTATTTATTATTCTCTTTATGACTTTAGTATTGGAATAATTTAGATTGGTTTGTAACCGTATTTTATTTAAGTTGTTTGGACCAGTTGTTGGCACTTAATGTTGAGGTATTTGTTAGTAATGAGATTATGATGGATGGTTTAGTTGGTGTTTTAGTTTTTGTTGTTTCACCCCTAGGATTTGGATAATGGAATATTGATTGGGGTTTAGTCCTAATTTAATATTTAATTGTCAAAATTTTGGGGCGTGACAACCGAGCTATCCATGGAAGAGTTTAAGCCGAACTAACCCAAAACCAAGTCCTGAAGAGGGCTCAGTATACTTTGGTTCCCTATACCATGACCGAACTAACTGTGGCGACCGAACTAACCATACTGTGACAACCGGTACAAGTTTTAGTATGGTGACCAAGCTAACCTCTTTGGGACCGGAGTAACTTTATGGCATTTTTACTCAACCCTTCGCACTGAGGCCCACAACGGCCCAACTCGGCCCAATTTACATATAAATTCTCCTCTCAATTGCCCCTTAATTCCATCTGCTTAGCATGATAGGGATTACCTATCTATAAACTGGGCTAAAGTTTTAACCTTTCCAGCCGAGCTAAAAACTCTCAAGCCTTTTTAGCCGAGCTTATCCTTATCCGGCCAAAACGTCTCTTCAGTCACAGAAACTGAATCACTGAGGCCCACAATGGCCCAACTAAGAAAACTGCCTCTAGAATTTCAACCGGTCTAACAAATCACTTGCCCCAACCGAGCTACCAAGCACCTTGCTGAAACCGAGATAGGACCTGCAACATTTCACAAAGCTGAATTAGGACTTAACTTGTTTTTACTTTGTAGCACGGTCTAAAGATCTGTGCTTAACACTTCTGTTTTTCACTTTGCAGACTTAGGTTGCCCAGGCACCCTTTTTGATTGCTCAACCGAGCTACACAGCAACATTTTCTGACCGAGCTAGCACCAAGCCTAATTTATACATAATTTAGGAATAAATGGGTAAATATAGGTTTTTAGTAGAAACACCTGGCGGCATGGCCGAATTCCGAAGGGAGTACAACATTTCTGACGACGTCCACCTTACCTTAGCCGAACAAGATATCATACCCTGGGGAAACCAGGGCTTTGTACCCTTTACCCTTTTATCAATAATAGAAACTGGACTAAGATTTCCAGTCTAACCCTTAATTTGTGAATTCCTTAGGCAAACGAGAATATGCCCAACCCAGCTTTCCATCAACTCATACCGCATAATAATGGGCATAGCCGAGCGGACATTAACCTTGGTTTAGCCGAAATCTTCCACCAGTACTCCATAGGGTCAAAAGAAGACGGCTGGGTTTACTATCTTAGAATACGTCGCCGCCGAGAAAAAATAATAAAAAACACACCGGACAAAGACTTGAATGATGATGACTTTTTCTGGGTGTCTGGCAATTTTGAAGACCAGCAAGCCCAGATCCCTGGCCGAAGTATAAACTGGAATAAAGGAACACCTGGTATAATTACTTTGGTTTGTTGGCATGCTTTGTTTTATTCCGGTTACCTGTTCCTGAACCGAACTAACAGTTTGTCTTCTTTATGCAGATTCAGCCCATCTAAAATCCTTGTACAGTTACCCCAACCTGAACACTATCCGCGCCACACTACGTTTTCCAGAAAGAAGTTGAGCCAAGCTTCTAAATTTCGAACCGACATACAGATACAGCGGCCGCCGAAAAGCCAGAGTAACTAACTTTTTGTTGGAGGACGCCCCCGAACCGGACCCAACCTTGCCACAAATTAACCTAATCCCACTGACTGCTGAAGAAGAAATGGCCAAGAGAAACAGAGTCAAGGCCCTCTTGACCGAGACAAACAGGGCCGAGGTACCACTACCAAACCAAACACAAGAAACCGTGGTGGCTCTACCATCACAACAACCCTCCTCATCACGCCGAACTAAACGCGCCCGTACTACCTAGACCGAACAACGCTTAGTTGATGAAGACGAAACCACTCTGCCACCAAGCCCTCCACCGAGCTCTCAACCGGAGCACGCCGACCGAGCCAGCTCTTCCAAATGGGCACCCAAACTGACTTTCCAGAACCGTGATATTTAGGACACTGATTCAGTTGTCACTGAAAAAGACCATCTGATGGCTTTCAACCTTCCCAAGAGTGTGTGCCTCCCAGCCGACATGGAACACCACAAGAACTTGACTGAGCTAAAGGCCATCCGTTCGGCCACGAAATCAATGATCTTGGTAAGTTGTTATTCTTGTCTCTCTAACTATCACCAACTTTCTGTTCGGTTTTGTCATTAGTTTCTTTTTCAGGCCGTGCAAAAGGGCCAAATTGTGCATAAAAAGGTGTTGGAGCTCAGGAACATGGCAAGGCAAGCCATGACAGAGGTTGAAGCAAAAACAACCGAACTGAAGGAGTCCTACCAGAAAACAGCCGAGCTAGAGGCCAAGGTAGCTCGTCTGACCAGACTAGTTTCCTCGGCCGATGCAGACAAGCAGAGGGCCCTAACTGTGATGAAGGATAAGTACCTTCGTGAGCTAGTCAAGCTCGAAGGTAAGAAGGATGCCGAGATAACGGAGCTGAAGAAGAAGGCAGAAGACGCCGAGCTCCGGGGTTTCAAGGAGGACGAAGCCCTTTATATCAAACAATGTGAAGCAGCAGAGGATTTATTCTTCAAGTGCGGCTGGAGATGTGCTGTGGAGCAGCTCGGTTGTGGGCCCGAAACCGAAATCTACAATGCTCCTCAGTATTTCATTCTGGCCTCACTGGCGGAGTATGCTGCCGACCTTCAGAAGTAATTTCTTGAAGAAGGTGGAGATGAAGACTCTTCTTCTGAAGACGACTCCCAGCCCAGTCGCCAGCCTACTCCTCCAATTCTAGCGATCTCCAATCCTCCAGCACCTGATGCTATAGTCGTGTCTCCAGCTGAGCCGAACCCAGAGGAGCTTGTTTCAACCAAGCCCAACCGAGTTCTGGCTACGACCGAACTTCCTGCTGAGACCGGACTCAGAGTTGAGCTGGATGCTGATCTGGACGATCTTTTTAATTGATTTTGTATCTTCTTTTTTCTTTTTGCTCTTGTAACCGGGCTGTGGCCCCTCCTTTGTATTTGTTTTGAATTTGATCAATGAAAATCATCTTTGCTGCTCAACACTTATTCCGGTTTGATCTGTATGCTTGTACCTGTAATGACTTTTCAATGACTTCTATTGCTCCAACTGTTATCTTGGTGTACTTTCCTGTTCGAGCATGCTTTCTAACTGTAACTTGAAACATACTATTTTTCGGCCGAGATACTTTATTTCGGTCTTAGCTGTGCCATCTGACTGACCTTACTAGCCAACCACTCTTTTGCGGATATACTTACTTCGGCTGAAGAGTACCAAGAGTGGTTTAATTCAGTCAATTACTCTTCAACCTAAACCCTTACTTTGGCTGAAGAGTAATAAGAGTTTAATTCAGCCATCGTCTAAGTTGGTTTTATCCAGCCAACCACTCTTTAGCCGATGTCCTTACTTCGGCAAAAGAGTACTAAGAGTTGGTTTAATCCAGCCAACCACTCTTTAGCCGATGTCCTTTTCTTCGGCTAAAGAGTACAAGAGTTGGTTTAATCCAGCTAACCACTCTTTAGCTGATGTCCTTACTTCGGCTAAAGAGTACTAAGATTTGGTTTAATCCAGCCAACCACTCTTTAGCCGATGTCCTTACTTCGGCTAAAGAGTACTAAGAGTTGGTTTAATCCAGCCAACCACTCTTTAGCCGCCTGTCTTCGGCTAAAGAGTACTAAGAGTTGGTTTAATCCAGCCAACCTCTAAATTGGTTATTCCTGCCAAGTTAGAATAAAATGTTTGGTTATTCCGACCAAACATCCTGCAGCCTGGATCCTTATCCTGGACTTAGGAGGGGTGTTGGTTTTTCCAGCCAACCTATTGATTGGTTTTTTTAGCTTTAGCCGATGTCCTGACTTCGGCTAAAGAGTACTAAGAGTTGGTTTAATCCAGCCCACCTCTAAATTGGTTATTCCTGCCAAGTTAGAATAAAATGTATGGTTATTCCGACCAAACATCCTGCAGCATGGATCCTTATCCTAGGCTTAGGAGGGGTGTTGGTTTTTCCAGCCAACCTATAGATTGGTTTTTCCAGCCAACCTAGAGTAAAATGTTTGGTTATTTCGACCAAACGTCCTGCAGCCTGGATCCTTATCCTGGGCTTAGGAGAGGTGTTGGTTTTTCCAGCCAACCTATAGATTGTTTTTTCCAGCCAACCTAGAGTAAAATGTTTGGTTATTCCGACCAAACGTCCTACAGCTTGGATCCTTATCTTGGGCTTAGGAGGGGTGTTGATTTTTCCAGTCAACCTTGCTTTTGATGTCCCTAACTTACTAATACAATCTCTTACAAAAAACAACTATGCTGAAAAGAATCGACTTTGTTTTATTAAGAAAAAGGAAAATTACACATATTTGTAAAAAAAAGCTAAAAATAAAATAGTTTGAGATTAGCAGTATTCTATGGCCTAGGAATGGCTTTGCCGTTCTCATCTTCCAGGTGGTATGCCCCTTTGCCAGCTAATCCGACCACTTTGTAAGGTCCTTCCCAATTAAGCCCTAACTTGCCATCTCCTAGTACCAAGGTGTTTCTCATTACTTTGCGCAGCGCCCAATCTCCGATCTTGAATTGCCTTGGATACACTGTTTTGTTGTATTTCCTGGACAACTCTTGTTGGTATGAGGCAATGTGAACCAGTGCTTTTTCTCTTCTTTCTTCGGCGAGGTCGAGCTCCAATGCTATGGCTTCTTTATTCAAGTCTGGATCAAAATTTTCACTTCTAATTGTGGGAAGGCCAACTTCCAGTGGGATTACTGCTTCCATGCCGTAGGCTAAGGAGAATGGTGTTTCTCCTGTTGATCGTCGAGGTGTGGTGCGGTAAGCCCATAAAACATGAGGAAGTTCCTCCGTCCACTTGTCTTTTGCCTTCTCCAACCTTTTCTTCAATCCATCCAAGACAACCTTGTTTGATGCTTCTGCTTGGCCATTTGCTTGAGGATATGTTAGTGTAGAATTGTAGAATTCTATCTTGTATTCTTCACATAAGCCTCTAAAGATTTTGCCATCAAACTGGGTGCCGTTGTCTGATATTAGGGCTTTAGGTATGCCGAATCGAGTAATGATATTCTGCCAGACGAACTTCTTCACATCTTTTTCCTTGATTGATGCCAATGCTTCTGCTTCCACCCACTTTGTGAAGTAGTCTGTTGCTGCAAGAAAGAACTTCCTATTTCCGGGCGCTGTTGGAAGTGGTCCTACTATGTCCAAGCCCCACATTGCAAAGGGCCATGGGCTGGTCAATGGTAGGAGTTCTCTGGCTGGCTGATATATTTGATGTGCGAACTTCTGACATTTCTCGCACTTCTTCACATACTTCTCCGAGTCTGCTTGCACGTAATGGCCACCAGTATCCTTGCGAAAGTGGCTCTGTAAGCGTAACGATTTCGCTCCTTGGTGGCTTCCGCACACCCCCTTTCATGTAATTTCGAACAGAACGCTTCTAACTTTACTGGGGTGGACACACTTTAAGATAAGGTCCTGAGAATGAACTTTTTGTACAATGCATAGATGGGCGAGAGCCAAAATCGCTGGCGACTTTGCTCTAATTTTTGTTAGGCTTCTTCTTGTCTTCCGGTAAGATGCCCTTTTTTAAGAACATATAGAATGGGATCCATCCGATGAAGGGGCCTGGTCGGGCGCAACATATGCTCTTCTGCTTGGGGTCTTTTATGCTGGTCTTGGTAGGTAGTAAATTAGTAGTGGAGAGGATGGATGTATCTGCTTGACACAAGCCTGCTAGTTCGTCTGTTCTCGTTTTCCCATCCCTGCCAATCTGTTCTATCTTTACTACTTCAAATTTCTTTGATCTCTATTCTGACCAATTCTTGGGTACTTGGCCATCCTGTCATCCTTTACTTCATAGTCTCCAGAAATTTGGGTTTACGCACCAGCTGTGAGTTGCTGTAGACCAATTAGGTTCGGTGGTCTTCATGTAGAATGCTGATTTGAGTCCTGCAAGAAGTGCTTCATACTCCGTTTCGTTGTTTGATGCTGGAAGGCCAAGGTTGATTGCTTGCTCACAACCAGGCCATCTGGTGAGGCTTTCCAGACAGGAGGACGCTGCGTAGAGGCATGTCATTGTAGTTGGAGGACGGGATGGGGGTAGGGGAACCTCATCACTATGGTAGAAAGTATGAGGACTATGAAGTCGCTGCACGCATGCCGATTGGATGCTCCATCCACAAAGAGCTTCCACATCTCTCCACGAACAACTTCCAGCAAGTAGGAGGGGTCAGATGGAGTCGTGGGGTCAAGAATGTTGCTGGTGGTTTCTTCAAGGTCTATGCTTGCTGTCTGTCCGCTCGCTATCTGATGTACCAAGTCTTTATTTGTTGCTGAATAGCTCGGTGTACTTGGTTGCTTCTCCTTGCTTGTTCTTAATCTGGTCCTGCCTTGGTCCTGACTGACATACTCCTGGCACCAGGGGTTACGCCTAATTCTGGCCTCAACTTCTATCCCTGGTCTGGTTGTATCAGTCAGGTCGACTCGACGAGATAATGATGAACTTCCTGGGGTGAATTCTGCGACCAAAGTCTGCCAAAGCTTAGGCTTTATCGGAGGTTCTGGGTTGGAACTGATGTCGAATTGTCCCAATTCTTAACTGCCACTTCAGATTCGCCTCAGAAAAGTTTTCCCTCTCAAAACAAAGCTTTTTTAATGGGAAACTGTGAGGACGACTATGTGTGGGCCGTGAGAGTAGTTGTGATATACTTCTTCTTGAGGCCATCATACAAGGCTAATGCCCAGTTTTTCCAGTGAACAAGTAACTTGTTTTCGGCACGCCAGTAGTCTTGCTGACATAATAATGGGCAGATGTTGGATTCCTTCCCGCGGGACAATATTACTGTGCTAATTACGCTACTAGAGACATGTATTCTTTCAAGCTTTCCCAGAGCGCGGTCCGCATTGTTTCGTCCCACTGCGAAACTTAGCTTTTAATGCTTGTACAAAACGGTCGTAGTCTGTCCTGAACGACGGCTAATGAATGGTTTGATGAGCAGCACGATGCTGGTGAAGATGTTGATACTTCTTTTACTGAGTTAGGTCTCTCTAGATCTGAATGCCTTGATTTGGGAGGGGTTCGACTTAATAGCTCCGGTTGGGTCCTAGGAAGCCAGGAATTTGGCCAGATCCTATCACGAATGCGCACTTGGATGTATTAGGCGACTTGTGTCTTCTTAATATCTAGAACATCTCACCTAGGCGCCTTAAGATGGTCGCTCGTCGCTTGTTTTGACCACACATATCGTCAAGGTGTAAGCTTCATTTGTTTTGCTAACAATGGTTTAAACATTTGGTGACCTTCTCTGGAATAGTTGCCCTGGCGTTCTTTTAGGCCAAAGGGCATGACCTTATAAGCAATATAATCCATCTTAGAGTAGTAATAAGGACTGAACTCTTGGTCTGAGTTCGTACATGCGATTTGAGTGTAACCTCTGTATGCATCAAGAAAGCTAAGTTCGATTGTGTCCCGCCGTAAGGTCTACTAATTGATTCTATCCATGGGTAAGGGGGAACCTGTCTTTTGGGCATGCTCTGTTTGACTGTCTTATAGTCGACACAGAACGTCATTTGCCATTCTTCCTTTTGTACCACGAGCTAATGTTGAAAATCCATATGGGGTATGTGCACCTCTCTGATAGCATCCTCCTCAAGCAGATTTCCCACATTCTCTGCATATCTATCTCGGCGTGGTGGAGTGCAATCTGCAAGTGCGCTGAATGATTGGTCTGGAAGATGGGTGGACATTGAGTTTGGTGACAGATGAAGTTGGATCAATGCCTGGCAATGTCCGTAGGGTGTCCAGGAAACACTTCGATGTAGGGTCAAGAATTCCAAGACACTCTAATCTCTCAGTGGCAGGACAACGACGAACCGAGCAAAAAGAATTATCCGGGTTCTTTTTCATCTATTCTTACCTCTACCAAATCTTCCACCGTTTTTTGAATCAGTGCTCTGCCGACATCTGCAAACAGTTATATATGCTCAGGTCTTCCACCGATGAACATATGCCCTTGGCAGCACGGTGCCATTGAGCCGTGACAGAAGCATTGGCTAGACATAATTGTGTCTCCAAAGACCTTTTCAATTACACGCCTGTCGTTGGGGAACGCACAATTACTTGATGGTAGGATGACGCCACAGATCGCATGCATGCACAACCACCGTTCTTCAAGATTATGTTGAAGTGAAGGGACTTTCAATACCCA